>CM061527.1:73793782-73988782 GCA_030068015.2 Neoceratitis asiatica
CATTGTATCAAAACGTGTTCTTTTTTATTTACGATCATCGGCTCTGCGCCCAATAAATTTTAATTCATTTTATTTCATCTTATTTTACTTTTTTTTTTGTTTTACTTCATTTAATATTATTTAATTTTATTTAATTTCAATTAACTTAATTTAATTTTTTAATTCTATATTTTTATTTTTTATTTTAATTTAATGTTCTTTCATTCTTTTTATTTTATTTTATTTTATTTTGTTTTATTTTAATTTATTTTATTTTATTCTATTTTATTTTATTTTCTTTTATTTTATTTCATTTCATTTCATTTCATTTTATTTTATTTTATTTTATTTTATTTTATTTTATTTCATTTTATTTTATTTTATTTTATTTTATTTTATTTTATTTTATTTTATTTTATTTCATTTTATTTTATTTTATTTTATTTTATTTTATTTTATTTTATTTTATTTTATTTTATTTTTATTTTTTTATTGTAATTTATTTATTTTGTTTAATTGATTTGATTTTATGTAATTTAGTTTAATTAAATTTAATTTAGTTTAATTTAATATAAAATAATTTAATATTATTCTTTTGGTTTATTCATTTTTTATTCATTTTATATTTATATTTTTTTATATTTTATATTTGATTTTATTTTATTTGACCTTCATCTCCTGTACATTTTGTTCAGAGAATTTACATTTATTTAACCTCCTGTGCTGATTTCTGTCCAGTTTTACACAAACAAGCAGTAAATCTCTTAGTCCACTCTACGCTCTTGAATATTTTTTATTTCATTCAATCCCTTTATCCCTCTCTCACTCTCATCACTATCACTTAATTCAAGTTACCGCCCTTTTAATAAATATTTTCATACATGTATATTGAAATGTAAACAAAAATTATTTATCCTTTCCACTCGTTTACATACACACTCACTCATATACAACACATTCGGCACTTTGTATTTGTGTTTCTACTTTATCAATCAATGGATCAATCAATCAAAAATTCATTTGATGCAAAAAAAAAAAACGACAGAAAGAGAAACAGAAGCAGCAACAACAATGAGCTAATAGCAAATTTGCATTTGAGAGCCGGCAATAATACAGTGAAGGACACAGTAAAATAGTAAAAGAGAAAAAAGAAAAAAAAAAGTGAACAAATAAATAAATACCACACACACGCGGAGATTCAAATGTATGCGTGTGTTTTTATGACAGTTAGCCGTTGTGACAAAAACAAGCATAACAACAACCAAATCATCACCATGACATCAGCAACAACAGGCAGCTGGCAGCCAACAGTTGCTCGGGCCACCAACTGTGTGTTAAGCAAATCCTAACTGTACTCTTGTTGTATGCATGTATAAATATTTATGAGTAGTGTAAAAAATATGCGATTACTGTGTGTGTGTGTATTTGTATGTATGTGTGTTCGTGTTAATCAAGTTGTTGAATTTTTCCAACTGCTGCTGGTCAGCTGCTATTGTAATATTGTCAATATACATGTACTGTGTAAACATATATACAAATGTTAAACAGTTACACAATTTACAACAAATTTTCTGTTATTATTGTATTTTTGTGCATATATAATGGACTGTGACATTGAATAAATCGCTCTGCATGTGGTGTGAGAATTGTAGCATGTTTTTAGGCGTCAATTGCCACTAGCATTTGAATGCCTCGCTAAACGTCAGTTAAATTCAATAAATAATAAGGAAAAATGTTTTGGCGGTTAGAAACTGTGAATTGAGTATTTAGCAGCAGATTATTTTATTTGTTATTAATTTTTTTTATAATATATAAAATATTTTATTTATATTTTTTAATTAATAAAATATTTTATTTACATTTTATAATGAATAAAATATTTTATTTGTTATTTATTTTATTTTTAATGCCAAAAAGCTTTTACAAAGTCTCACTTTAACACTTTATGCAACTTTAAATGTTTCTTTTCAAACGCTGTGCCTTTCACTGGCGCCTGCACATATGCTACACATTTAAGTAAAATATTTTTTCACTCTTTTATTTTCTTCAAAAAAAAAAAAAAAAAAGCCACACATATTTTACGCACATATTTACACATTTTGTGGGTTTATTGTAATGCTGAATTTACTGAAAATAAACAAATAAATATTTATGCCACACACACATATACAAGGTTGCTTGCTATTCACTTTTGCTTTTATGTTGTGCCGAAATATTTGAAATATTGAAAATGTAAATATTTTCTAAGAAATATATATATATATATATAATTTTTTGTTGTTGTAAAGTATATGCGTTTGTTGTGCAAAAAATAAAATATGGCAATAAAGTCGGTAAAATATCCGAATTTTTTTCTTGTTCATAAACACATGTCCTTTGCGCCTGTAAGCTAAGGCTGCACATACATATAAATTAAATTTTCTTAAGCTTTGGCTTAAGCGTTTGCTTTTCTGCAATAGTATTCATGTAAAATAAAGATTAAACGAAAACATTTTAGGCAATAGAAATTTTATTATAAAGAATAATAAGAATAATTGTCAGTTGCAGATGGTGAATATGAAATTGTAGAGTTTGCACATTAAACAGGCTTTCAAACACTTTTTAATGTGTTAAAATTTCCAACAGTTTTGCAATTTTAGTTAAATTTAAATGCACAATAATTTCTTTTTCTATATACAACTCCACATCTAAGAGCTGTATTAAGTATTGTATATTTTATGAATTATGAAATTTATATAGAAAAGTATAAAAAAATATTTTTTATGTGTGGTTTTTGCAAAAAAAAAATGAAAATGTTTAATATTGTTTGATATTTTTCAGATTTCTTTCTAAGCGCTTAAGTAAAAAAAAATCATGATGAAAATAAATTTTTCCTACTGTCATTATCATTTGAGTGTGCGACTTCACTAAAAACAACAGCGCCCTTAAATGAAGGCAACTTTTTTTTATCATAAATCGTCAATGAACTTTTGGAACATTATGCGTAATGTGAAAACGCCATATACTTTTCGGTACTTTTTTTTTTGCTAATTTTCTTTTTTTTCATATTTTAATGCATTTTTCTTGTTCATTAATTTGCGCTTATGTTAGAAAACTTAGATGATGAAAATAAGTTTTTTATTCTGTCATTATCATTTGAGTGTGCGACTCCGCTAGAAACAAAAACGCTTTTAAATGTAGGCAACGATATTAGCATAAATTGCCAGTGAACTTTTGGAACATTAACCTAATGTGAAAAAGCTATGTATTTTTTCGTACTTTTTATGATTTTTTTTTCATATTTTAATGCAGTTTTCTGCTTCACTAATTTGCTACTGACAAAAAAGCAAACTTCAAAATGAAAAAAAATATTCTCTAAAGCAAAAATCACTTGAACACATTTGTTTATTCAACAAACACTTGCAATCATTTGCCACAACTCTTGACGTTATGAACGCCTAAAATCACGCTATGCGATAATATTTGACTTGTTAGCTATGTACGGCTGCTGTTGAATAGTCATCAAAATCGACTGAACACGCACACACTTCAGTTAGAGCATCATCAAAATGTATTCAAGCGCACTCTAATGGCAGCAAGAAAATAGAAGAGAAAAGAAAAAAATAGCCTAACTGAATGTATGTACGTGCGAGTAGCTAAAAATAATAAAGGAAAAAGGCTACAAAAAAATAAAAGCAAATTTCGAAGTCAAAAGTAAAACAAACAAGCGCTGAACTAGCTTCTTCTCTGCATGGTGTTGGCAAAAATGCAGATAAAAATATTTCGATTTACGAAAAAAAAAAAAATTTTATAAAAAAAATTTCCAAAAAATTAAAAAAAAAATGAATAAAAAATTTAAATATTCATGGCACAGAAAGCACTGTGCCTGACTAGAAAGAGTACCAAAAAATAAATATATTTAAAAGCTTAGGGAAAAAATGTTTAATAGTTAGAGAGTAAAAATAGAAAAATTGTAAAAAAACACAAAAGAAGTAAAAATTAAAAAATTGCATAAATTAAAAAAAAAGTAAAAATGAATAAATAATAAAAAATTAAAAAAAAAGAAATTTTTTTTTAGTTTTTGAGTTATCATAAGGGTGTTGCGTGCTAACTACATTTTTTTAAATTGTTTTCTGGATTTAAATTTTTTAAATTTATTAACTAATAGATAAGAAAAGACCAAAAAAACTGAAAGTTTTGATTTAAAAATTGATTATTAAAAATTTAAAAATAAAGAAATGCATAACTTTATGTAAAATTAAAAATATTTTAATATATTAAAATCATCAGTTAATTTATTTATTTATTTATTTAAAAAAAGTATCTTGATGAGGCCCATAATTTTAAACAACTTATTTGTTTGACTTTTTTTCTCAGTTAAATTTCTTTGTAAAAAACTCGCATTTATATTAGAAATAATATTAGAAATTTTTGTTTTACTATTTTTCATTGTTAATTTTTTCTTCTTCTTAAATTTATAATAAAAATATTCTGCAGAGAATAATAATATTTAAATTTTTTTAATGTAAAAAATAAATGAAAAATCGCTTTAAGCAAGCTCATAATTATTTACAGGTTTCTTTTACCAATAATTTTCTTCTATTATTTTTTATTAAACGAAAAAAAAATCTAAGTATCATAAATTCTGATTTACTTTTTTTCTTCATGAAGTTTATTCATTAAAATAAAAAACAAAAATTACTCTCTAATATTTTCTTTTTATCTTGAGATTTGGTGCCGTTGTTTTACAAGTAAAATTATTTTCTGTTGCGTATACGCACTGCTGTACCAAATATTTTATTTTATTTAAATAGAAAATGTAGAAACAAATTAATTTTTATTTTCAATTTCTTTTAAGTATTAAAGAAGAAGAAAATTTCTTTAAAAATTACACACCCTAACCCTTTTTTGGGATACGTCTGCATGCAGCCACAATCAAAACAAGCACCACACTGCTAACCGACCAACCAACCAACCAACCGGTCAACCAACTAACGAAGCAAAACGAAATGAAACGTGGCTGGCAAATATGTTAGTCTGCTTTTAGGTGCATATCCACGCATTTACTACAATTACATATACTCACACACACACACAAACACACTCGAATATATATATGCTGACCACTGACCGTCCTATAGCCGGTCTGCTGCCTGCACATTCATTGCTTAGTCTGTTGATTTTGGTCTAGAGCAATTTTTGAAAAAAAAAAAAATTCCTTCAACAAATTTTTTTTTTTTTTTTTAGCTTTTTTCGATTTTAGCAATTTTTACATTTGAAAAAGCTGCCGCGTGCGTGTGTGTTTGCTGCATTTTCATTTGCATTTGCATATGTAGAGGCGGGGCGTGAGAGCAGTAGCGGCCAGTCAGTCAGCCAGGCGTTGTGCATGCATGTGCAATGAAACGGTTAACAGACTCTTTTCAGTAGCACAACAATTCCAGCGAGCTAACGGCTACTCTTTTTCTATTTGCTTTTTTTTGTTATTATATTTGTTTTTGTTTTTGCTTTTATTGCTACTACTCCATCCTTCATACAAGTATTACAGTGTTGCCATTACCTCTTCCTCTTACAAACTCATCGGCTCATATTGATCAAAGCACGCCATCGAAATGACTGAGAGAAGAGGCAGAGCAAGCGGTAGTGCTGATTGGGCGAGTGGTGGGTAGTGCAAGAGCTTAGGCTATAGCCATGAGTATAAATATTGACCATTTGCTTTACCAATCTGTTTGCATTTTCAAAATATTTTCATTTTCATTGATGCATGCACAGAGGGAGAGGGGAGAGAGTGTGTGTAGGTAGACAGACCGACGGTCGGTCGTTCGTTCAGCAAGCTCCACAACCATATGCATTTCCATACACTTCAATAACACAAATCACGTTTTGTTTTTTTTTTCTGCTAAATTTTATAGTAGCTTTACGTGGGGATAACTACGATTTTATAATGTTTACATACTCGTACATATGTATGTATACATATGTACGCCATATCGGATGTTTACACTCGCCTATAAAATCTACATGAATATTTTCATACTCTCTCTCGCGGCGGTTTCGCTTGACGCATTTGAAATATTTATGAATTATGTGTATATATAAATTTTCAACACTTCAAAACCGGCAATGCAATGTTGACTGATATTTCGTTGCATACTTTGTGGCTGTCGTATTCGTTTTCTATTGAATTTTTATGCGAATTTGTCGAATTTCGGCGAGATTTCCGGCAAATATTTGCTGGTTAAATGAATTTTAAATAAATTTATATAAATAAACTTCAAACACTTGATTTGATGTGGGCGTGGGAGATGGTGGAGTACTTGCAGGTAGGTGTGTGAAATTCACTTAGTTGGGCAGTGAATTATATAAGCTGAGTAAATTCGAAAAAAAATATTTTAAATAATTAAATTTACGTTCGTCTGGAATTAAAATGAAAAAAATCAATTGAAATTTTTATTTTTTTTTATACATTTTTATTATTTCACTTTGGTTTGTTTCATTTAATTTAATTTAATTTAATTTTTTTTTCACATCAGTACTCAAGTCAGAGAACTTTGCGATTTTTATCATTATGTCACTTACGATACATCGCATTAGCGCGCGTAACACATACAGCAAGCATATGGTCTAGAGTTTCACTTCTGATATTTCATCTCCTGCGGTTGTTGACCATTTTATAACTCCAAAAACCATACGATACCACGGGTATAGCAAACGAATTTTTGGCCAATGTCTGGTTTCTTCCACTTAATTGAGATTTGCATATAGCATGAAGTCGTCTCCTAAACTCCACCACTAGTTTTTTCCGCATATGCATAGTGTCTACACGCTTGATCTGCATAACTCCAAGGTACTTTTATGTCTCATCTGGTTCCATTTCTTTTATATCGAGGTTCAATGGCAGTGTTCCTGAGAATCACTTTTCCTTTAAAAATAGTTATTTTACGGCATTTCTCAAGACCAACAGGCATTTTAATGTCAGTGGAAAAGTTGCGACACATTTCAAAAGCTTTTCAAGATGGTTTGGTCATGCTGGCATAAAGCTTCAGATCATCTACGTAGAATAGATGACTCAATCGATATCTTTCAGTCTGCCCATGTTTCATCACATATCCGTAGCCTGTCTGCCGTAGAATATGGCTGAGATGGTTCATGCTGATGATGCAGCACCTCGATAAACCATGAATGGGGCACTGAATTGAAAGCTTTCATCCAATCAATGTACGCTGCATAGAGGTTTGAGAAAATCAGTGGTTGGAACATTAGAAAAATTGTTCTTCATGTCTGATATCCAGCTTGCTGATGAATTATGCTTCTTACATTAAGACAAAATGGTCGACCAATAGGCTGTAAAAGCTTCACTCGACGGTTGCTCTGTTTGTGTTGTGTTGTGTTCACGTCGGTTCAAGAAAAGTGTATATTTCACTTTTCTGGTACACAAAGTTCTCAATTTTTGTATTAACGTATCTAGTGTTCGCATGGGCAACTCTTCATTAGTTTCAAATCTAGAGTGTAAATTAAAGCTTTTGTATATTTTTGAAACTTTATTTTATTTTATTTTTATTTTTTTATTTTATTTTATTTTATTTTATTTCGTTTCAATTTATTTAATTTAAATTTTTCTTTTCATCTGGTTGAACTTTCCTCAACATCTTCTTACCAAACAAGCTCCAAATTTATCACCCAAAAATTCTGCTCTGCAAGAGAGACCAACTTTCTAAATGTCCATCACACTGTTAAGTGTTTCTCACAAGTTCAAAAGTTAATTACAAATAAGTGTATAATCCTTTTCAGATAGTTTCAAGTATTATGCAGACATAAAAACTTGCAAAACTATTCTTTTAAATAAAAACACTTCTTCGCTTCGTACGAACTTGAAACTGAAACTATGCTAAAACTATGAGAGACAATAAAATTAGTTAAAATTGTTATTGTTGTAGATATTTTGTAGAGTTGAACTAGTTGAAAAGACGAGCAGTAAACGTGGCACTGGTAGGCATTTATGTAACGTAGAGATGCAGTGAATTGAAATGCTTAGAAAATTTTTGGAAATAATATTATTCAATGAAAATTAGTCAAAACTCACAGAAAGCTGATAAGAAAGCTTTCCCAGAAAGTGTAAATTAGAATTAAATTTATACTGAATCAATTGAAAAAAAAAACAACAAATGATTATGAGCTGCACCGAAATTTCTGTAAGTGTTCCGCAAGTTCAGAACCACATATAAACTAAATTAAGAGGGACAAGTAATTTAAATACATGCCAAATGTTTGCTAAAATAGTATTTACTATGACCTTTTCAAAAAGACATGTCTCAGACAACACATATAGCAAGTTAGTTAGGTGTTCCACAAGTTCAGTAACTGACAGAAATCAAATGTTTATAGCTTAAGCTTTCAAACAAAATCGTGTGGTAGCTAAATTTACGACAACTACAAAATGCTAGTAAATTTTTTTTAAATGCATTAAACATCAAAGTTCTGTGAGGTGTTTCACAAGTTCAAAAGCTCATAAAAATGTAAAAACTTAGAATAGAAACTTGAAAGTTATACCAAGTATTAGCTAATTTAGTAAAAAATGCTAGTAGGTTGAGAGAAAACATATCGCAGGTGTGATGCAGCGAAATGTGGTTGAGTGTTCCACAAGTTCAGTTTAAAAATTTTATTGACGCTTCTAGAACCATAGAAATAATACCTGGCTGTAGCTTAAACAATATTTATGAGGAAATTTAGAGATTATTTCGAGAGACATGATATTAAGCACATATGTTTCACAAGTTCATAAGCGCTTGCCAATAAAAATTAGCGTTCCACAAGTTCATAAACGCGCAGAAATTAATCCCACTTGCTTTGTAAGCGTACTGTGATACCATAAGTGAGCTGTAATAGCGATATTAAGTAGTAAAAAATTTCGAATTAAATTCTTTAAATTGTTTTCAGATGTTCCACAAGTTCATAAGCACATATAAATAAAAACTAAAAAGGCTGGAACATTAATAAACTCAAATTTGTAGCTCTAAAGACTCAAAATAATTTAAACTGACACTAAAAATAAAATTATTTAAATAAATATTATGCCAAATGAAATTTTCTCTCTCCCCAAAATCCTTTTCAAATTAGTCAACAACTTTTTAACAAATTAAGCTTTAAATTTTACGCACACACACATTTTATAAATATTAATTTGTCAGTATTTGTCGAATTTATAACCCCCCCCACACACAACGTCACATTCCACCTCACGCTCCCTATCAGCATTTCCACCCAACCATCTAGTGAGCCTCCCTGCCAACTGGCCCTCTTGCTGACGCACCAGAGACAGAGAGAGAGAGAGGGAGAGAATGACAGAGTAATTTATGAAAAATGCGCGAAAATGTGCGGAAAAATATGCGAACAGCGAAAAAGTGATTAATGTGTAGACAAAAGAGTCAGACAACGGTGGGGGTGGGCGCTCGTGCATTGAATACCAGTTGAGTGAAAGTACCCGTAGGGGGAAGTTGAAGTTTAAAAGCGCGATACTGAGGTCTGTGTCTTTTGCTGCTGCCATTTTTGTATGCGAAATAATTATGTGCAATGCATACCTGGCATTGCGAACACGATAAATCAGAAAAACACTACGTCAGGTATTCTGTACTTACAAATATACCAACCTACATACGAGTATGTGGTGCTCATACAGTGAGCAATGCGGTAGATGAGGGAGGTGAGGAAGCAGAGAAACATGTGTTGAATAATTCAGTTGGGTTTTTTCATTTTCATTTTCATTTTCCAACGTTGGTCAGACATTTGCCCATTGCGTATGGTCAATGTCGTGCTTACTGTACGTCTATATGCCCACTCGTCCCTCCACGCCGCCCCCTGAAAGTATACCGTAGTTATGCTATACAGTTATTTCCATACAACTCTGCATTTATTGCTGTCGTTGTGAAAATTTTTCAATTTTTAAATTCACATTTTGCGTGCTGGCCACTTTAATGTGTAGAAATGAATGTGTTGGTGCGCCTTGATATATGCTACAAAATTTCATGTTGCTTAACAGCATTTTAATAAATTTAAGACTATATATATGGAGTATACTTTTCTTCTAGGAACGACTATTTGTAGTGTCGATGCTGTGGGCTTTCACTTAATGCCATTGATTGAGTATTCAGGTGGGTAAACGCAGTTAAATAAATGTTGTTGCCTACATTTAGGCACGTGTTTGCTTGTAGAGTCCATATTTTTAAAGCCATACAACTGTGGCGTTGTATGGCACGGACTGTGAGTTGCTTGAGGTTCGAAAAGTGTGAGCAGAAATATAAAAATAAAAATAAAAAATAACAAAGGCAAGGAAAGACAAGGAGTATTAGGGTATTTATCAACTACAGTGTAATAATTTATATTTTTTTTTACGTTTTATGTTTCATATGTCATGTTTCAAGTATCGCGTATCATGTTTAATTTTTAATTTTTCATGTTTTCTGTTTTATGTTTCATGTTTCATTTTTCATATTTCATGCTTCGTGTTTCTTTTTTCGTGTTTCATGTTTCATGTTTCATGTTTCATGTTTCATGTTTCATGTTTCATGTTTCATGTTTCATGTTTCATGTTTCATGTTTCATGTTTCATGTTTCATGTTTCATGTTTCATGTTTCATGTTTCATGTTTCATGTTTCATGTTTCATGTTTCATGTTTCATGTTTCATGTTTCATGTTTCATGTTTCATGTTTCATGTTTCATGTTTCATGTTTCATGTTTCATGTTTCATGTTTCATGTTTCATGTTTCATGTTTCATGTTTCATGTTTCATGTTTCATGTTTCATGTTTCATGTTTCATGTTTCATGTTTCATGTTTCATGTTTCATGTTTCATGTTTCATGTTTCATGTTTCATGTTTCATGTTTCATGTTTCATGTTTCATGTTTCATGTTTCATGTTTCATGTTTCATGTTTCATGTTTCATGTTTCATGTTTCATGTTTCATGTTTCATGTTTCATGTTTCATGTTTCATGTTTCATGTTTCATGTTTCATGCTTTACATCTGATGTATCATGTTTCATGTTCCATGTTTCGTGTTTCATGTTTCGCATTTTATATATCCTATTTCATGTTTCATGTTTCATGTTTCATGTTTCATGTTTCATGTTTCATATTTCATTTTTCATGTTTCATTTTTAATATTTTCATGTTTCATTTCGTGTTTCATGTTTCATGGTTTATGTTCCACATTTTATTATTACTTTCATAAAAATTCCATCAAAGCGCACACCCTAGTACATAAATATTTCTACGTTGCGCCCGCCTTTTTAAATTGCCACCCACCGCGTGCAACCGTGCCGTCATGCCGTTAGGCAATAAAAGTTCATAAGTACGTATGTATGTTTGTGTTAGCCTGACCACATACATATGTATGTATGTTATTGCCTACCTATAGGCGTATACGTTAAAGGGCATATATCGATGTATCATTGGTCGCGTATTGAAAATTGGATTTTCAATTGGTTTGCCAAACGGAAATTAATTCGGAGTACGAGGGGTACAAAAGCAAACCAGAAAATGTACATAAAAACTGATGGCGCCGAGCGAGCGGCCGTCCGACCGTCCGACCGTCCGACCGACCGTCATTCGTTTGCAATTGCGTGCCACACATGTGTGGTGAACTTTTCAGTTACAAAATGTACATTTACGTTGATGCGTGTGTGTGTGTGTGTGTTTGGCTGTTAAGTGAAAGAAAGTATTTCCGTGTTTTTATGCTTTCAGCTTTACTCTCTGCTGCTGCTGCTGCTGTGTACTCGTATTTGAACTTTAATTAAATTAAGTGGTGGGCATAGCAGCAATATGCAGCAACTATTCAGCAATGTGCTTCAAATAATTCGCCTGCACCTGAAAGTATGCTACAAACTTTGTATTAGTAGGTATTTACTAGGTAAATAGTGGTCAGTGTTATGTCTTTATTGGTAGATTATTTTAACTGAGTTATCCGATATGACTTTCAGAGGAATGCAATTTATTTATGTGCAGCGCTGAAAAGTATGCAATGAACACGCTGTTATTGATTTTTTGCTTATAAACCGTTAGATTTACTTATAAAGAAAATTCAAAAGGAATTCTTCATATATAACGTTAAAAGAGAACTTTTTCCATAAATAACTAATAAAAATAATTAATAAAAAAATGAGCTTTTGAAAGAAAAAAAATTGAAATAGAATTGAGGAAAAATTGGAACAAATTGCCTTAAAAAATATAAAAGAAAGAAGATAACAATAATATAAAATATATAAGAAAAAAGAAAAAGGGTCAAAAATCATATTTTTTATACCAAATAAACATATTTCAGTGTTCTTAAGAGCCCCGAAAAATATGCTACGTAATATTTCGTTCTAATATTTGTTTCGAAAAATTTAAACTTTTTCACAATTATAAAATAATTGGAAAACAAACCATTACGAAATTAATTATGCCTACAACACGGCCGTAACACCTAAATGTATGCAATATTTTCTTTATTTAAGCAATTTCAAATTTTATTTTCAACAAATTTTTACAACCACACATACATAATTGCTCGTATGACATGTCATAACTGTCATCATTAATGAAATTCCATGACAATTGTAGGTAACGCAAAAAAAGGGAAACAACTCTTACTCTTAATCGTCAAATGTCGTGAAATTCTTGATTTGCAAAACGTTTTTTTTTTATTTCATTATTCATTTTTTCCCCAAAAATAACTGTTATCGTTCTCCCACTCTTCCGGTTCTGGCGCATAAGCAAATGAAATTGCTTTTCGTTGCCTACATTTTGGCGGCGCATTCGTTTTCCATATAACATCCTTATGCCGCTTACCGCTTTCTTTCTTGCGAAATATTTTTATATGCATATCATTTCGCTATCGCTGAAATGTTATCTAAAGAGACATTGATTACATTTTAACTGCAGTCATTATATGGGGTTTCGCTTTTCTTAAAAAAAATAAAGAAAAATAATTTGCCACACTAAAGCGTGACGCCTGACGTCCGTGTTATGCACGTTCGTCACGCCCATATTGTTTAAAGGAGCGGCTGTAGGTTGTCGTTGATGGTGGATAGTAATGTGTGTTTATGGAAGTGCTAAAATTTCACTGGCGCCTTAAAGTATGCTACATATTTGTAGTAAGTTGGTGTTGAGCATAAGAATTGAGTATATTGAGGTATGTGCGTATTTTGAACGGTATTTCTTTGCATGTGCCGCTAGTCACCTTCAGAGCGAAGAGAATATCGATTTTTGCTCACACTTAGCACTTAACATTCATTTAATGGCATACTTTTGGGCGTTAAACATATTGCAGCTATAATTTTTTTAGTAAATTTTGTACGTGCACTCATTTTAGCATTATTTCCAACTGCATTTAAATAGCTTCACTCTGCCACAGCGAAAAAATTCAAAAAGAAAAAAAAATTGACCGCTTAAAAGCACACTACCTTAAGCGTGTGACCTGTCGCTCAGTTACTAAAATGTCTGGCCTCCTTTGTGTCCTTTTCTAATACTTTCCAACTTTCACCTTTTTAGCACTTTGTCTCTTAGCTTCGCTGGTATTAATGATCTGACGTTTGTTAGTTGCCCCTTGTCGTTTTTCCTCGATTACATAGAGACTCTTGAATATTTAAGGCATACTTTTAGGCAACACAGATCATAGCTTGTAGCGGCATAGAATTAATGAGGCGCTCATAATAATTTAGCGGTAAATAAATATTGCTACATCTCTACATACATACATATACACTACACTTCGGGGAAAATTTAATGGCGTAGATAGCGTTTTAATATAAACACATTAAGGCGAAAGTAATGTTTGCCAGCCGTATGTTAGACTCTTGCTGGTGTTGGAGTGTGAGAGAGAGTGAGCGTGAGCTTTGCCAAAGCAAATGTAGCTTTGTTGAGCTCACTAGCAGGTGGTAAACGTGAAATGAAGCAGTGACGCACCATAAAATGTATGAAAAGCACGTTTCATGCCATTTTATGTGCCTAAGCGCGTAGACATATGTAACACATCTTATTTCAATTGTCTATAATTTATTTTATATACGCATTTAAATCATTAAATAAATGCTTTTTTTACATATTTTATGGCAGGTGTTGGAAAATTAAATGAAATTTTTTTTGTCGACTTTTAGGCGTTTAAAATACTTTTTTATATTTTTTCATCATTCATTAATTTAATTTATGCCTTTTTTTAGATTAGTTTAGTCCTAAATATATAAGATTGAAGGTAGAATCTAAAAATTTGCTTCTAACGTTGTACTCAAGCAAATGAGTTTAGTCGGCTTTTAGGGGCAGTGAATAAAATTGAAGGTTAAAATATTTATTTTATTTATATTTCTTCAGTTAATATTTTTATGTAAGATTTGTATTAGTTTTTTGCCCAGCTGTCGTTTTCATGAGCTTAAAAGACGCTTTTTCTTATATATTATTGCCTACTTTTAGGCGTTAAAGATATGTATTTAAAAAATTACACTTTAATACAAAAATGAAGGTTTCAAAAATCATATGCTTTCGATTTCATAATCTCTCCATACTTTTTCTGTTTTTCGTTGCCTACCTTTTGGCGTATATTCCCACTTTAAGTTCATAACATAAATTTCTAAATTTCTAACAGTTCCAGCGTATTATTTACCTCAAAATTAAGAAATAAAAATCATTATACTTTTGATTTGGCACCCTCTAAGTTGTTTTGTAATTTTAATTGCATACTTTTAGGTGCTGCTCAATTTTTAAAGTTCAAAATACACATTTTTGCGCATCTCAAACGTTGTTAAAGCTTTAATCGTTTGAATTTACATACGTACACTTAATATGTACAAGTTTCAGCTGCTTTTTACTAACGGTAAATGCCAATACGCGCCATTTACGCCCTTAAGTATGCTCGTAAATGTAATTTAGTGTAGAAATTTCATGTGTTAATGCCGTCTAATGAATTCCCAGCGTGAAAACAAACGAAAATATATGCAAACACATACATATATGTAGACAGACAGGTGCGTCGTCAGCAGTTGATTTTTGAGGCAACGCAATGCACGGAAAGGGAAAACAATAGATAAGAAGTGGTAAAGAGATGCGAAAGCAGTGAGGAGGGCTGACGGCATTAGAACATGCGTTGCCAAGCTAACCAAACATACACACACACACAATTTTTTTGCTGCTCTATACCATTAATGCATGTACATATGTGTGTAAATGATGACAAACGCCTGCAAATATACCTCAATTCGCTTACAAACCAACCATTATGGCATACAAATTTAAGTGCTGCTATAAATATATGGGTTAAAAGGCATACGCATATGTCAGTAGACGCACACACGCACACGCACACACACATAATTATGTACGCCTAACATGCTACGCCCTCATGCGCCTTTGTATATGCTTCAATTTGCCATCTGTATGCGTCTATACCCACATTTTGCTCGCGATTTTCTTGCTCTAACTGACATTATTGCTATGCACACACAAGCACACATACACATGTTTGTAGTTTAGTGTGCAAACACGCGTTGAAAATGCCATTCGATTGTTATCAGTTTGACTTTGATGTAATGAATTTCAACGCAAACGCATAAAAAGCAGCTCCGCACACAGCATTAAAATATATTTATTTATATATATACATATATATATATATATATATATATATGTATGGATATATATATATGCCTGCCTGTGCGTCTATTATTCTTGTTTTTGTTTTTTACACACATTGCCCGTGCCTTCTTGCCGTATCAGCATGCTTAGATGCTTGTGGCATAATTATCAGCTCGAGTTCAAGTGGAATGTGTGTGTGTGTGTCGGAATTCGTGAATTAATACGTACTTTTAGTGATGGCCCTAAATTTGTGGCTGCTTGACATTGATGGGCTTCTAAGTGTGCCGGATGTGATGTGTGTGTGTGTGGGGGGGAAGAGGCAACAACGCGTGGAAATGCGATAAGAATGAGTGTGTGCGTGCGTGCGCTGACAAGCGGGCTAAGCTTTATTGGAAATGTCAAAAAGTGAAATACGTTTTTTTGCATTTTTTTTTTAGATTTAAATTAAATTGATTTAGTGAGCGCGTGGAGGAGGACGAAAAATTGGAATTTGAAATTTTGCTTTTAGTTTATTTTTATGGCAAATTTAATTTATGCTTTACTTTAAATTTAATTATAATGTTAATTTCCATTAAAATTTTTATTTTAAATACAATAAATATTGAAATTATAATTTAATTTTAATTTCAATTTTTTATTAATATTAAATTTCTATACTATTATGGATGCGTTATACTTAAAGCCTTCCCCATCTGGATAAGCATATTTGGATTTTCACATATTTATCTAAGCCATTTTGTCAACTTCCTTCTTCCTGTGTTTACTTAGTCCTTTCGGTCGTTCGCTGAGCATATACAATAAAAAGTTTTCTCGCCTTCCCTTCCCTTAAGTAAAAAAAACTGTGAGATAACATATTAAATTTTCCTCATAACAATAGAAGTGACAACAGAAACTCCAACAACAACAGCACCAGCCAATGGCAATTACATGTAGTAAACAAGCACAATAACGGTAATAGCTATGACTAGCGTAGGAAAAACGGAGCATACGTTCAATGAAGGAGCAATATGTCTTATATTGTTCTATGCCGGTGAAGATAAAATAGTGACATAAGGACAAGAAATCAATTTTTGCACAACAAGTTTCCAAGAAATGAGTTTCACATGAAAATTGAAAACAAAAAGAGGAAGCCATAAAAACCGTTATAAGTCGAAAAGTAAAAAAGTAGTGGAAAACACATCGTAAACTATTATCGATAAGGCAAGAAGGCATGGAGTTCTTATACTGTGTACGTGTTTATGCAAATCAATAACATTTTTATTAGTTTATTTTATGCTAATTTTTTTAATTATATTTTATTTTTCTTTTTCTTTTTCAATTATTTTTTTTTAATATTTTTATTTCATTTCATTTCATTTCAAATTTTTATTTTATTTTTATTTTATTTTATTTTCATTTTTTTAAATTTAATTTAATCTAATTTAATTTAGTTTTATATTGTTTTATTTAATTTAATTTAATTTAATTTTGTTTGAATTAATTTAATTTAATTTAATTTATTTTATTTTATTTAATTTAATTTAATTTAATTTTATTAATTTTAATTTTTTATATTTTTTATTTTATTTTTTTTTTGTATTTTTTTATTTCAATTTTAATTTATTTTATTTTTATTTATTTTATTTTATATTATTTTATTTTATTTTATTTTAATTTTTTTTTGTTTTATTTTATTCTATTTTATTTTAATTATTTTATTTTATTTTATTTTTATTTATTTTATTTTAATTATTTTATTTTATTTTATTTAATTTAATTTTTTTTATTTTATTTTATTTTTATTTATTTATTTTTATTTCAGTTTTTATTTATTTTTTATTTATTTTTTTTCTATTCTTTTAATTTATTTTGTTTTATTTTATTTTATATTATTTTTCTTTTTTAATATTTTATTTCATTTCTGTTTTCTTTTCCTTTTTTTCTTTTTTTCTGATTAAATTAAATTTTATTTTATATTCAAAGAGGAAGAATCACTTCACGAAATAAAATTTAATCCACAAACCACAAACCGCCTAAATGTATGCCAAAAAAAGAAAAATTCCGCTTCTACCACAGAGTTCTTTTTCTTTTTAATTCCAAATCAATTTTCCTAGTAGACGAGTAAGGATGCACTGCCGCAAAGGATCAAAGAAGACATACCTTCTAATGTGTGTAAACATGTAATATTAAATGGAAATACATTACATACTCATACGTACATATGTATTTGTATGCCGTCATCGTATCAGTGCACAGACAATCTATTTCTGTTGTGTATTTGCGATTTGTTGCATTTGTTTGCTGACCGCTAAAACCTGCCACATGCCAGCCAACTCGAGTATTTTAGCAGTAGCAGCGCTCCATTACTGTGATTATATATGGCAAACACATACGCACACATACACACACATAATCACACAACAAATATGAGTTCATCTAGATATGCATAAGTGCATATGTATATATATGTGTGTGTGTGTGTGTAAATTTAACCAGAGAATAGTGTTTGAACGCTGCCTTAACGGTAACAGCAGCTAATAGGCGCATACTCTGCAATTTGCTCTGTTGAGGTAAGAGTGGCGGCGGTGGCATGGAGTAGAGTGGCCACACACACTCACTCACACATGCAGTACACCTCCCACACCGAAACGTTAGACCTTCTTTCTACATACTTTCACATGCATAAGCATGTGTGTGTGTGTGTGTGTGTGTGGTTCTCTGTTTGTTCGACAAAATAAACGGTTAACATGGATTGGAAGCTGATTTGCTCGCTTATCAATGCTTGTTAATCGTGATTGTATTTGTATTCGAGGCAAAGGTTAGTTGATCAACAAGGCTTGGCAGTGATAGTGAAGTAGTTGAGTTGAGTGGTCTGTTTGTTGGTTCGTGTGTGAATGAGCTAAGCGAATAGAAGAGAAAGGTTGGCTGTTTGAGTTGCTTTTGAACGTTGAGGCGTATGGGTTGAGCGTTAAGCTAGAGGGTAAACAGAGAATTTGATGGAAGATGCAGAGCTTAATCAGCGTTATCGTCGGAGGCAGAGTTTCATGTCCATGTTGAAAGTTACAGAAAAAATAGAAGGAACATAATACAAGGAGAGACGGGGCAGCTCAAAGGGTCGAACTAAATTTCATAAAATTTTATAGAAAAAATTCCGCCCGGAAATTTTTTTTATAAAATTCTGCGAATAATCCTTTTCGAAAATTTTGTTGCTGAAAATAATTTCTTTCTTGAAGTTAGGTTCAAAATGATCTCTTCAAGTGGCATTCAATGGGTCAAATACAGATTTTTTTGTGGAATTTTTTAATTCTATTAAATAGAACCTTCACTGTGTAGGCAGGTGTGCACACCGGACGGTTGTAGTGCTACTGGCAAAGGTTTCAACGAAAGCACGCCACATTTTACGACGAGTAGGGTCTTGAAAGCGATGGAAGAAAAAGCCTTTCTAAGCTCTCCGGATGTTGTCTAAGGTGCTTATTTGGCAACAAAGAGAAGTTAGGAGGCAAAACTAAAGCTGTAGGCCAAAGCGATGTACAGGCCAGCTGATAAAGCCGTGAGAGACTTAAGTCCAGAAAACTGCAAGTCCAACCGAGCGAAGAAAGAGGAAAAAGAGGTTGGCATGGTCTAAGGAAAAGATGGAAGAATATTTCGTGGCCACAAAACACTTCCACGATGTTCGGTGCATTGTATGCTAGGCATAGCTCCATAAGAAAAAGTGTTCAGAGACAGGGGAGACAACATACCACCCAGCTTCATCTGCGAAAGCATTACTAGCAGTGGTGCATAGAGGTAGCTTACACAAGAACGCATGACACGTTCAAAACTCTCTTTTCCTTTAGCTCTGCCTCAACTACAACTCGGAGTTCAAAGGACTAGATGGCACGGCTAAATTGGATATCAAGGAGCTCAATATAAAGGGTGATTCAAGTAGAAGTACTTTTTCCATTAGCTTTTTTTTGACAGATCACACATTAGTCAACTTATGGTCAACATAATCGGCCTACTGAGCATACTATTCGCTGATAGTGTACACCGTGTAAGACCGTGGAGAGTCGATTCGGCGCCGTTCGCAGCAACTCGGACTGACGTATGGAACGACTTTTCTCATTTTACGTCGAGATCTTAAATTGAAAGCATAGCAGCATACAGCTTGTGCAAGAACTGAAGCCGCTCGATCTTCCCAAGCGGCATCGCTTCGCTCTATGGATTTTTGAAAAGCTCCAAGAAAATCCGACGTTTCGAGCCAAATTTTGTTCAGCGATGAGGTCCATTTCTGGCTCAATGGGTATGTAAGCAAACAAAATTGCCACATTTGCCACGAAGAGCAACCTGAAGTGATTCAAGAGCTGCCATTTCATTCAGAACAAACAACAGTTTGATGTGGTTTGTGGGCCGGTGGAATCACTGGTCCATATTTCTTCAAAAATGATGCCGGTGAGAAAGTAACCGCCAATGGCGACCGTTATCGCGCCATGATAACCGACTATTTGATACCTGAAATTGAAGCTCGCGTACTCCGCGATATTTGGATTCAAACAGACGGCGCCACTTCCCACACATCGCATCAATAAATGGATTTATTGAGAGAACATTTCGCTGAGCAAATAATAATTAAAAATTTTCAAGAAGTTAAATTTTTATAAATAAAGAATAAAATTTTTTTTTTTATGAAACGATAATTATTTGTATAAAAATAACGGTCTAAAGGACTCTTAAATAGTTTTATTTAATTTTAAGGCATCTTCTTTGCATTTAATGTCTATTAGAGTACACAAAATTATATTCAAAGAATTTTGCAATCGATTTCAAAGAATTTCGGAACAGATTTTGTACCAAAATGATGAACAACCACTGAAATTGAAACATAAAATATTCAACTATTCACTCACTCCATCAAAGCAGTAAATTTAAGTAGCGGGAAACACCAGCCTCTTCATCTCTCCTTTTTCCACTCTCTCTCTCTCTCGGCAAAAAACTCAAACACTTTATGCCCTACACAACTCCACAGCTTCTTCTTTCCCAATAGTTTCCTTAGCGCAAATATGCACTTGTCAACTACGTGTCGTTGTCCTCCTCAGCGGCTGACCAACCGGCACATGTGTGGCCAATAAAGAATCTAATAACGAGCCTCGTTGAGCAAATCGATAAAGTTGTTACATTATTATTATTATTCGCCTTTTTTGTGCTGTTTACTATGCGACGATGGCGGTGGGGGCGGCGGCGGCGGCTGATGTCCTGTGTCCTTGTTATTTTCAATATAAAATTTTCCACAATTTTCTCTCTTTAAATTTGTTATTTGTTTGTGGGCAAAGTGGAGAGATGAAAAAGAAGAAGAAAATAGAAAATAAAAGAAAATTTGTTTGTTTGTCAGCTTTTGGTGAATTAACAGTTTCCCCGCTGTTGACGAAGCAGCTCATGTCGTGTAGAAGTCAGCAGTGCAGCTGTTGGACATTGCTATATAGCTAACACATGTATGTGCATGTGTATGCGTGTGTTTGAGCGTTCAAAGGACATGCCTCGCTGACCAGCTGATCAAATGTGTTTGAAAATTGAACTGAATGGTCCACAGCAGCATTATGGCGTATTGGCTGGCTGGCCAATATTGATTGAAAGCTTGAGCCGTTGGTGGCGCCAAGGCCGGATGGATGTTCGATGGAATGGCACACACACACACACACATGTATGTATGGCATTGTAGACCACTACTGTCTACTGCCAGTGACAACTTACATGACGACTTGCCACGGACAGAGTGAGTGACTGACTGCCGGCGGACTATGAAGAAATTTACGCAGCTATAAAATTGTGCATAAAAAGCAGGGAATAAGCAGCATAGTAGAGAGCAAAAAAAAAAAAAGATTCTGACAAAATCTCTACAGCTTAAAGAAAAATGTTTTAGCTATAACTACTTTATCCAGCTTTATAGTCACACACACACACACACATACAAACGAGTACTTATAATCTAACAGGACGACAGACAGGATAACGGCAGGGGCCGGCGGCACAGTATTCACTGAAATGTGCGGGCAATCGAAAAGTTATCGCATGTTGCACATCATATTGACAATTGAATTATGTATGTCAGCTGCCAGCTCGCCCCAAAACAACAGCAACAACAACAACAACAACAGCTATAAGTGAGCTTCTTCTGAACGACATGCTTGTTTACAAGGTTCACAGTGCGGAGAAAAAGCAGTAGAATGCAATAAAAAATAATGCTGACCATTTTTGTTTTTTGTTTTTGTTTTGAGTGGACATAAGAGAAATTGTGTGCGAAAATTGTATGCCCTATACGAATGATGGATTTTTATGGATAGAATTAAGAAAAAGGAAGTGCGAAAAGAGCATACTTTATATAACTATGTATAACTAAAATAAATTCAACACTTGTGAAGTGTTAAAACAGTGTGTTTGAAATAAAAATGTGAAAAATATCAAATTTGAAAAATTGTTTGTATGACAGCTATATTTTTTAGCCAGCCAATTTCAATTATTTTCACCATAACTCATAAGTGCAAGCTAGTTAAAGAGTATGCCGAGTTTTATACTTATAGCTGTTCAAATAACAGAGTTATGGCAAAAAAATGCGTTTTTGAGTAGTAATTTGTATGACAGCTATATGCTATAAAGGTGCGAACTGCATGATTTTCATTCACAGTATTTAATATAAGATTAGTAAGCAGCAGGCAGAATTTCATAAGCTTGCGCTCATAATTTAAGAAGTTATAACTGAAAAACGCGTTTTTTGAACAAACAATTGTATGACCGCTAATAGTTAAAGTAAACCGATTTTCTTCAAACTCACACTTAAGCTACTACTTACGTTAGCTAAGTTGTATGCAAAATTTTTTGTGCACAGCTGCTTAATTGCGCAAGTTATTAATAAATATTTCATTTTTGAACACACTCTTTTACGCCGGCTATAAGTTAGAGCTATACGAACATGTTGATTTTTAGTATAGGAGTTTTATAGAGTAAGAGAAGACGACATACAAAATTTTATGTTCCTAGCTGCTCAATTATTGAAATTTTAAAGCAAAATATCGTTTTTGAACGAAAAATTGTATGTTAGCTCTATACTAACTTAGTAGGATTTTAATAAATTTTTATTAAAAACTTTTTGTAGTCGAAAGTGCTAAGTATTGACAACTTTTGAGGCCACAACTGCCTGCTTTTATATATTTTTACGCTTTTTCAGCCACTTCTAAAACTTCTAAAACTTCAAACATATTTTTTTCTAATATTTTCTGCTCATGCAGGTTATAGAAACTAATGTATTGAATTTTGCAGCATAATATATATATATAAATTTCTCTAGTTGAGCAATATGTGCCAATTTGCAATGACATTATTCTACTACGTACGGGTATGTAGGGGCTCCTAAAAGTATACTGCATATTGCATATTATGCGCGCCTTACAACACACAATCACTCTATCACACTCTCTCTAGCCACTCACTCTCCGCCGCATGTACGGCTTGCAGACAATGCGTGCTGATGATGAATTCCTTTTATCTTTTCTGTTCGTTTTTTTTTTGTTGTTGAAATTTTCTTATTTTCAATTTCTATTCTAAAAACGACAAACAATAACTACAATGACCAAAGCCAATATGCACGTAACTTGATATGCTGCACTGTTGGTGTGTGCGCGTGTGTGTGTTTGTGTGTTTTTTCTTCCTTCAATAACTTAGTTAGTTTGATTGGCTATTTTGTTGGCTGTCCATCTCACTTAGTTTACAGTTTTTACTAAACACACACACACACACTCATGCATATTCGTTTGTGTGCAGCTAGCTTGTTTACTTCTACTTATATATGTGTGTGTGTGTGTGTTTGTGTTGCGCTTGTTTGTGCCGCCACTGATTGATTGATGGCTTAACGTTTCAAACGTGTTTGCTTTTATGTTGGAAATTTTTATTTAATTTTGTGAAAAACTTTCGACTACAACAATATTAAATGGCAATAAATGGCAAATGAATGAAACACATACCGTAACACAATGGTCTGCTGCTGTTGTTGATGCAATCCAGCATATATGTATATGCAGTGGCATGTGTGCAACGTAATGTGGGAAATTTAATAAAAATGTGTTTCCAATCCAAAAAAAAAAAAAAGCAGGAAACTAATAATAAAAGAAATCAAAGAGAAGAATAAACATGATTTTCCGATAAAAATGAATTAAGCGAGACTTAGTAGTCGAGGTGATTGCATTGTTTTCACTTAAGAAAGTAATAAAGGCGGATTTAAGTAGTGAGCTGTACAAAAACCATAGAAAAATAAGTGCCCAGCTAGGCTAAGGGCTTGAAAAAAATCATTTATGTTACCTTTATATGTTAAAAAATGCAATTGAAGTTGTTTGGAGTTAAAGACACATTTTCGTACAATTTTTTGTATAGCAGCTATACGTCAGACTGATGGGATTTCGTTGATTTTTACTATAAATAGTACTCATATAACAGTTATGCATTATACAAAATTTCGTGCATATAGCTGCATAAATGGCGAGGTTATTACCAAAAATTGCGTTTTTGAATATACAATTGCATAGCAGTTCTATTGCAGAATGAACGGATTTCACTGATTTTTACTGTCAATATTGGCCTTATAACAATTACAAAATATGATCAGTTTAATGACGCTAACCTCATTAATGGCGAAGTTATTATAGGAAAACGCATTTTTGAGCGCTCAGTTGTATGGTGGCTTCACGATATATTCATCAAATTTTGATGAGTTTTACTACAAATATTTCTCATATAACAGTTATAGATTATACAGAGTTTCACGACATTCACTCAATTTGTGTAGCTGTTATTTTTCAAATACACGTTTTTGAACAAGTTGTTGTATGGCAGCTTTATGATATATTCTACGGATTTTGTTGATTTTCACTATCAATAATTTATGCATAATAGTTAGGTATTACACTAAATTTGAATCCAATAACTATATAAATAGCGAAGTTATTATGCAGAAATACGTTTTTGAACTTTCAGTTTGTATGAGAGCTACATGATATATTCATCTGATTTTTAAGATTTTTACCAGGGATGTTTTGTGTTTAACAGTTAAGTATTATATCAAAATTGAAACCAATAGCTATATTAATAACGTAGTTATTTGGAAAAAATGCATTTTTGAACATTCAGTTGTATGAGCGATATATATTGTAGTCATTTAATTTTGATGATTTTTACTGTCAACCTTCGCTTCAAGATGGGTGAATATAAAATCGAATGCTAAGCACTTAGTAGCGGAAATATCATCAAATTTTAGTTTAAAAAAAAATATATATTTAAAAAAATATTAAAACATTGGTCAAGTGCTTTTAATTTTAATAGTTCGATCTAGATCAGGGCTTAAGATGTGCTACAATTGTGTGCTTTGATACTAAAAGTGCCAAAAACTGCATACTTCGCGCTGACATAAATTTAATATATGAATAAAAAATTAAAAAAAATTAAAAAAATTCACTTAAATAATTTTTTAGTTTATATATTTCATTTAACTAAAAAATGTGTAAATTATTATTTTTTGTACGAAACAGAACAGTCTTCCCCCCAGAATTGCGCTTTAATATATTTCATTAATATTCTTAAAAATGTTGCCTACATGTAGGCGCATTTTTTTTAAGTAACCTCACAGGCTTACTTGAAAATTCTTGGCATCTGAAAGAACTTTTTTAACATATGTAGATACGTGAAAATTTCGACTCCTCTGTAACTGCATACATATACGCATACATATGTACCATAATTATATTGCCAAACTCAAAATTTGTCAAAAAAACAATAAAGAAAAAGTTGAAAATGTCAAAAGCAACAATCATACAGGCTTAATGCACTGTAGTATTGGCACCAGATAGGCAATAAGGAAAAAGAAATATTCGTAAAATACACACCTACACATACACGCCACAAGTCGTTCAAATATTCAAAAAAAAAAAACAATTTTTTTTTGGTTAAATAATAACGCAAAATCCATATGGTGATCACGTGCGAATGTAGAAAAATAACGGTGGTGAACATAACAGTAAAAACAACAACGAAAAATATAATAATAGACACATGTGTATAAATACAAATGAGCATGTGTCTGTGTGTGTGTGAGTTGAAAAAAGGGAAAAAATTTTAGAGAGAAAATATAATAACAGCATACAAGAGAGTGAGAGTAGGAGGCGCGACGAGTTCGCAACTTAAATTTTTTTCTTTTTTTTTTCTTGCCCAGCCGTAGGTGGTAAATGGCTAAGCAGTGGGCGGGCATAATATCATTTTGAAATTTTTTGTAATTTTTTTTTATAATTTTTTTAATTTTTTATTTTTGGAAATTTTTTTCTGCCAGTGCGAAACGATTTTTCTTTATTGTTGAAAGTAAGGAAAATACACGAGCAGTACACATACAGTCGCAATACAAGCAAAGCGAAAGTGGTATGTTGCTTGAAAACACGTACGAAAAATTCGGTATGCGCGACACATATGACTTTCATATGCGGACGTGGTGGCAAACATATACAGGCACATATAAACACAAAAGCATACATGTGTGTGTGTGTGCGTGTGTCTGCACGCCAACTTCATTGTCATATATTTATCTGCAATCAGGCCTGCCAAACGGAAAACTGTTTGCTAGTAGCAGCAGAAAAAAAAAACAAGAATAACAATAACAGCAACAAAATATACATGGCAAGCGCCAAAAAGCAGGCAACAACAATTTTTGCACACTCACGCAAATAAACTTGAAATTAAATAAAAAAAATAAAAATAAAAATAAATAAACAGAAAAAAGCAGAAAACGGTTGCGAAAATTGGAAGACAAAAAAAAAATTAAAATAAATAAATAAAAAAATAAAAAAATATATAAAAAAATTCTAAAAAAAATTTCAAAATATTTATTTTGCTGTGCAAATAACGAAATTGTAAGTATTGCAGCGCATTTACTAGCCTGCCCCAAGAAGTATGCAATACTCTTGAGCGACTTCTAGTCTCCATCTCTCACAGTCGCCATAAAAGCAGCAGAGCGCAAAACTAAGCACGTATTTTCCACTTTACAAAAAAAATAACGCGCGAAAATACTGCGACAGTTTTTTTCATATGTAAGTGTGTATGTATTTTTGAAAAAAAAAAAAAACGAAAAAAGAAGGAGTTGCACACAACTTTTGGCACGCGATAAAAATTTCCAAGTGTCACTCAAGTGTAGATAAGAAATTGCAATGCGTCGAACGTTTGAACGTTTGAACGTTTCGAAAATTCTCAGTTAGTAGTAGTTTGGTTGACTGCTTCCTAGCTGGCAGCGTATGGTGATTATAGCACGTAAGTGTATGTCACAACAACAAAACTTCAATATTTAAGTTAGAAAAAAAAAAAACTTTGTTTGCTGCAAAAGCACTTTAAAATTAAAGTTTGTGGTGAATTATAATGAAAGTTTAGTGGAAAGTTGCGCCTGCGGTAGAAAAGTTTAGCGCAAAGCTTTATTTGGAGCTTTCGAAAAATCTAAAAATGTTCACAACGCAGGTTTCGAGTAAATTTGAAGATTTTAGTAGAAAAGAATCAAAAATGAAATCAAAAATATTCTGTACTCGAAAAGTTTTTGAGCTTTCACCTTTAAGTTACCTCACAATTGTTCTAAAATAGCTTTTGAGGATATATTTTATAAAAAATACTATCACGTAGAATGAAAGTTTGTACGCTGTACTCATTTTATGTGCTTTAACTAAAGCCTAGCATGATTTGATTGAAAATAATTAATCGCAAAGTTTTCATTTGAGCTTTAGAAAAGTCTAAAATGTGGTTGGAAGCTTTAGGAAAAATCTAAGATTATTTTATTAAAAACAAACACAAAAATATTAACACAAAATATGAATTTTAAAAGTATTCTAAAGCTGTAAAGCTTTTGAGCTTTTATGAAAGGGCTTGTATTTAAATGCCAAAAGTATTATTTTAAAAAACATCAGTATGCTTTTACAGAAAAACGTAAAAAAACTTTTAAATGGCAGAGCTTTTGAGCTTTCACTACAAATATATCCTTGAAAAGAAACCTGATAAACTGTAATTATTTTCTGTGCTTTCAATTTAGAGTTTATCTAAAGCTAAAGAGCAATATGTTTTCGCTGAAAAAGTTCAAGATGTAAAATTAAACTTTTGGGAAAATTTTTTTGTTTGAATCTGTGAGCTTTCCATGGCATATGAGGTATATAAGTAATAGCTTAAATGTATTCCATGTGAAAAATTACGATCTTAATCTCATTTAATCGGTTTTAAGTAATATTAGAGTAAATAGCATATTTGCCTTCAAAGAAAGCTCACTGTTAGCAGTTGTGGATCCAAAGCTGTCGGGTGTTTTCATAAAAGCTAGAAAAAGCTGACAGTGCTGCCTTGAAAGAGCTTTCATACATTTCAAAAAAATTTAACATCCGTACAAAAATTTTTTTCTTCTACTAAATAATAACTTTCGCTATTCAACGTGCTTTTGATTTGAGCTAATTAAAAGCTCTACGTAAAATATTAGTACCCAAAAGCTTACTAGAAAAATTATTCAATGAGTTTTATCATATTTTAACAAACTAAAGCTCTAGTTAACTTTAAGTTACAGTCTGCGAACTACTGCGAAAAGGTTTGGGTAAAATTTTTAGTAATAAAAAGCTTAGAAAATTTATTATATACTTGCAAGCCAATGCTTTTCCTTAACTTTAGACTTCCATTGGAACCACATGCTATATAAAAGATTGTGAAAGCTCTAGATTGCTAAGCTTTTATGCACAAAAAATATTACTTTCCACGAGAACTTAAATTTTAGCTGTAATATTAATATTTCTACCAAACAGACTAGACACACATGTTCCCTTCCTGCATTCCCCAGCCCGCTACACCGCTTTAAAATTTCGCATAAAAACAAATTGCATACTTGAAATGCGAAAGCGAATGACAGCGAGCGCGCAGCGGCACAGCAAATTGACTTGACTGCTGCGAGGCAAGTAAGCAAGTAAGTGTGCTGCCTGCCCTTTTTTGCTCCGCTTGACATTTAGATAGCGTCATCATCAGCATCATACAATTGCCTGCCCCTAAATGTGTTGCGACCTTCGCTGCTTTGCCTCATTATCAATTTGGCTCGTTCGTTCGTACGAAAGCGAGTTTTTATCTCTGACTCCTCAATGACAGCAATTTGTAGGTACTCTGATGGGGCGTGTAGTGCATATAGCATAACATAGCAGGGCATAACATAGCATGGCATAATATTTAAATTTACTCAACTATTAACATTGCATACTTTTAGGTGCGCAATTTTTGCATTTTTCCATGCGATGCGACTAATGCTCAGTGGCAAATTAGTTGGGGAAAAATATATAATATTTTTTTTCTAAATTTCTTTGCTCCACTAAAAGTATGCATTATGAAAATTAACTTGTGTAAATGTGTGTGTGTGTGTGTGTGGATATGTGTGTTTTTATCATACACTCAAATGGAACTGTCAGTGTCGGCGGCTATATTTTGAAGTTAATAAGGTTGGCGTTTGGCGCCGGCAGCGAAAAAGGAGCGAAAAATTCCCAATTTCTTTATACGAATATATATTTTTATTTTACACAAAAACAACAACAACTCAAACACACACATGTCTCGTGCATGAAGAGCTGTATTTATTTGAGTCGGAAAAAAATCGCAAAAAAATTTCTTTAAATAAAACAGACTAATGTTTTTGTGATGAGCTCTCTTCCGCATATTTTCTCTGCCATTTTCTGCATATGTATATATGCATGTATTATTCTCGCTTTTATTATTTGTTTGCCAAGCAATGGCAATTTTCCATGGCGCTTCATTGCTGTTTGCCTGCCGTTTTTGCAAACAAATGTGCGAGAAAACTATTTATTTGCATGTTATTGTTTTTGTAATGACGGAAGGACCATTTGCTGCTGTGTATGGTGTTAAAAAATTCTACTTATTTAAATGCCATTTCGAATATACGCTTTTTTCGAGTGCATAACCGAATATATAGTATTATAGTGTGTGTATGTGTGTGTGCGTAAATGTTTGCAAATTTGATTGCGTTCATATGTTTGTACAGCACAGATAAAAACGAAGAACTTATTTAAATTTTTTAAATATCTTTTATTTTTTTTTATTTTTTTATTTTTTTAATCTTTTAAATTTTTTTTTTTTTCATTATTTTATGTTCGCTGGAAAATCTGACTTGCTGATTGCATTAAATAAATGCAAATGTCTCTGGCATTCACGTGCATGGCATTTGTTTAAGCAACTCGAAAGGGTATACAAGAAAAAACAAAATAAAAAAATTAAAAAAAAAACAAAAAAAAGTTTAGTGAAGGCTTTATTTTGAGCTTTCAAAAAATTAAAAAAAAAAGTTTTCGATGCAGGCTTTAAGTAAATTCGAAGTTTTTGGTAGAAAAGAATTAAAAATGAAATTATAAAAATTCTGTACTCGAAAAGCTTTTAAGCTTACGTCTATAAGTTTCCTCACAATTGCTTTAAAATAGCTTTTGAGAATTTATTGCATAAAAATATTAGCTAATAGAATGAAAGCTTGTAAGCATGCTTTGAAATAAGTTACCCCAAAGCTTTCGTTTGAGCTTTAGAGCAGTCGAAAATGTGTTTAGAAATCGAAATAAAATAAAAAATAAAATAAAATAAAATAAAATAAAATAAAATAAAATAATATAAATACAATATATGATTTTAGAAAGTATTATGCGTGTAAAGCTTTTGAGCTTTTATGAAAGCGCTTGTATTTAAATACCAATATTACTTTTTTAAACAAATTCCAGTGTGCTTTCAAAACAAAAATGTAGAAAAGCTCTTTAACGGCAGAGCTTTTGAGCTTTTACCTCAAAACTTTCTTGTAACTAACTTAGAAAGGAGGCTAAGTATTAAAAAAAAAAATAAAAAATTTAATTTAATTAAGGAAATAATAAAAAAGAGTTTAAAAACAATAATAAAAAGTAAAAAATAAAACACTAATAAAGAAAAAGAAGAAAAAAAAAATTAATAATATTAAAAATTAAAATAATAAAAAAATTTAAAAAAATTTCCGCTTTACCAAAATTTGCGAGAGCTTTATGTTTTTTAACTTAAAAAAAATATTTTTCTACGCAGATTCTCCTTGAAATACGATTTTTTTCATACCTGCAACTCAATTACATCAGAAAATCAACAAAAAGCTTTGGCAACTAGCCACATTTCATTTGAATTAATCACATTTAATGGAGTAAAAATAATAAAAAATAATCACAAGTCATTTCCATAGAAAATAATATCGGCCATTTGGATGGCTGACAGCAATTAAAGCGCTTTTTCAAAGTTTTGACAACTACAGTTGTTATTATATGGCGTGGGCATGTTGTTGCATGCTACATACTGCAAGTAACTAAAGCATTTTATATTGTTGTTGTTCGCTTGTGTTTTGTTGGCATTTAAATACTTAACTCGCGCTATTGCCAAATTGACCTTCAGTTTTATATACGAGTATGTACTCATTACAATCGCTCGCCTACACTTTAGTACATGACTTCAGCGAAAATTTTATATGTTTTTAACTGCTGTTGTTGTTGCTGTTGTTGCAGTGATTGTCGAAAATGTTTACAAGTTCCATAATGACATGCTAAAATTTTAACACAAATGACATGCTTGTAGCTGATTTGTGTGGGGGAGTGAGTGAGCCTTTTGGGAGTTGGGAAGTGAAAGCTCTTTTATATTGAAACTTTTTTTCCTAACCGTAAAAGCTTTTCACTGAGCACAATACGCATTTTTTTTAGATTTACTGCACTTAATTAAAAATGTTCTGAGCTTCCATGAAAGCCCGTAAAGCTTTCGAAAACGCCTTCTTAACGAAAGCTTTAAGCTTTATGGTTCATTTTCTTTAATTAGATCAACTTTTTTCTTTTTTTTATAAGAGTTTTTGTTCTTAAGTGTGAAGAAAGCGCTGAAAGCTTGTTACTAATAAGAAGGTTTGACTTCAGAAAGCTCGCTTAAGGTTTTAATTTAAAAAAATCACATTATTGGAAAAAAAATTTAGTTTTGCTAAAAAAGGTTATGGAAACTTTTGCTAAGCTTTTAGCTTATTTTTTTATAAGAGCGCTGTAGAAATTCATCTTAGCTCTTCTACTGAAAAAATTTCATATCAATTGAAGGAAAATAATTTTGATAAAAATTTCAATAAAAGTTCACTTAGCTTATAGCTATATAAATCTCATTCACTTTTTAGTGCATTAAATTTAAGAAAAGAAGCTTTTGGTGCTTTCCCAAGAGTAAGTCCAAAAATCCAAACGAATGTATATTTTTAAATAAAACAAAATTAAATAAAAAATATATAAAAAATAAATAAAAAAATAAAAAAATTGATTAAAATAAAATAAAATGAAGTAAAAATTAAATTAAATTTAAAAAAATTGTAAAAAAAACATATAGAAGTTCGAAAACAGCAAAGAAGCATTGGCCCGAAGAAAATTGAACAACTTCCTTAGGTTTGCCTCTGCAATGAAATGTCAAGGGTTCGAGCTTTTTAATATTTGCATGCTTCTCCGTAAGCACGCGACCTCAAAGCAGCAGCTGCTTTGTGAATTGATAGAGCGCTATAGTCAACAACCGACTCCTCTCACTCACACTCCCACACTTTCATTAAAACCACCAAAACTTCAGTGAAATAACCCAAATTGCTTGCTTATAGAGAGCTTTCTGCTTTGCTTATATGTATGTAAATATATCGCTGGCTTTATAATTATGTTTGACATACTTTCAGGCGCTGCCAAAACTCAATCACGCTCATATATATACATAATAATGATGGTGGAACTATTATTTTCATAACAAATGATGATGATATTGTACACAAACACACATACACACATATATATATATGCATGCATACTTGTATAGATGACTGTTGATGTGCGCCATAAGTTTTATGCAATTAAAAGTTTCAACTATTTAGCACATGTGACCCAAAATCGGAAATGATTAGCAGTAAAGTTGGCGCCCGAAAAGTGTGCTATCAAATAGTATGCGTCACGTGGCGTTAAGTAGGCAAAAACACACACATATTTATCTATATGGTTTTTTCGCCAACTATAGGGAAATATATTGCATACGCTTATGCACACACATATATTTATATATGTATAAATATTTGCATTTGTAAGTGTCAGCATTTCATTTCATTGTGTGTTGGTGTGAGTGCCCACACAGGCACAACTACTCATTTATTTTACTAAGCGTAGTTAAATAGTAGTTATTACATTGTTAATGTTAGTATTTATGTGTATGCATGTATATACATATGTCTGTATGTATGTTTGCGTGAGTATATTATTATTTGTATGCCAACGGAAATATGGCAGACGTCGGCAAAACTATTTGTTTTGTGGCGGAAAATTTTCATTTACTCTCATGTATGTACATAGTTATGTGCATATGTATATACTAACACAATATGAATCTCAATAAATATATTCTTCACATATGTGACATACTTATGGGCATTTCGCTGACTTAATTTTGTTTTCATATGTTAGTTATGAGTATATTTATGGGCACGATTTGTTGAGATAAATATGTGAGGAAGGAGGAAGGAAATTATATAATAAATAAACTTAGTCCTTAAGAAAAAGTTATTACGCGAATAATTAAAAAAAAACATATTAAAATAAGTAAATTAAAATAAAATAAAATAAAACAATGTAAAAATAGATTAAATCAAAGGCAAAAAAAAACCACGAAGTGCAGAGAAAATTGAAGGAAAACAATTTAAAAAGTGTAAAACTTATACTAATGCTATAAAATATCCTTGTGGAAGGCATTACAAATTTATTTTGATTTACCGTTGGTATCTACAGTATATATAAATTTATACAGAATCGTAAAACAAATATGAATATATTCAATATTTTTGTGGAACTTATTCAAAAAAACTAAAATAAAAGGAAATACTGCATGCAAACAAATAAATAGTTGAAAAATTTTGCGGAACGCATTCAAAATTATGTGAAACGTTTTCAAAATTTTCTTAAAAAATAAAATAGAAATGAATACTGCATGTGAACAAGTAAATATTGGAAAAATGCTGTGGAAGACATTCAAAATTATGTGGAACGTATTCAAAATTTTGTGGAACATATTCAAAATTACATTTGTCACTTCTCCGACAACAAATTTACACTGATGACTGCATTTAAACAAGCATTTGGTTTAAAAAAAATTTGTGGAACGCATTAAAAATTGTGTGAAATGTATTCAAATTTTTTGGAACACATTCACATTTCTATTATCCACTTCTCCGACTACCATTTTTAATGCACTGCACTGATAACTGTATTGAAAAAAGCAGATCTTTTAAAAATATTGTGGAACGTATTGAAAATTGTGTGGAATGTATTAAAACTTTTGTGGAACACACTTACACTTTTATTTCCTATATCTCCGACAACAAATTTCCATGCACTACACTGATAAATGTACTTGATAATGCTGATTGTAATAATGCATGCAATTTTGAAAGAAGGAATTTTTTTTTACTGCTGTCAGTCACTTGCTCTAGACCGCTTGAACCTTATCAGTACATTTAACATTAACTCATTATTCGTACCTTTGTTCACATAAATACATATATTTAAATTTTTATATATGCATATGCTTGGGTATACGCAATAAAAAGGGAAAGGTAACTTCATAATACGCATCAAAAAATTAATTTCCAAAACATTTCATTCAAATAAAAGTCTAAAAATTTTAATAAAATTTCTGTTCTTCTTGCTGACTTTGCCGGCAAAAAAATTTGCCTAATGAAATTTCTGTAAAATAAAATGTAAATTTCCAAACGCTGAATAGAGACGCTGAGGCACTCCTCCTACGTGCATATACGAGTATGTGTACGGTATGTTGGGGCATATATAACAAGCAGTTGTAATGCATGTAAGCTCATTTACATCTCCATACGCATTAAGTTTGTATTTCGATCCACACCACTGTCCAGACATATTATAAATTTCATATTAATGCGGTCTAACAAATGCTTCTAAAGAAAATACACAAACAGTTGGAGAGGAGTGCGGTTACTTACCGAAGTACCTATGAACCGACGTATACATGTATGTATGTATAAGTATGTTTTTGTTCAGTCAGTATACAATTTGAAATTGCTTTACGAACGATTTTTCACATCAAAATAAATTGAAAATTATGCGCTCACACACACACTCATACGAGTTCATACATACACATATATCTATGCACATACTTACTAAGAAACTAGCGTGCAAAGCACTTCTTAGAGTCTCAAGCTGTGCTGACTGGCTGACTAGCGGACTGGCTGGCTATTGAAAAGGTTAAAAAGGCAACAACAACAACAATGGAATATGTATGAGAGTACCCTTATATTGGCACAAATTTGATTTTTATGCAAATTTTCTACTTTTCTAACATAATATATATGTTTGTTCGGTCAAACTTGGTAGATTGTTTGTGGTTTGTCAGACGAAAAAAAAGTTTACTGCGAAGGCGTTGAAGACGTGAAGAGCTAAAGAAAAAGCAACTTGTCCGGTTTCGCTTAAGGCATTCTGCCGAAGTAATTCGATTTACGCCAGAACGTATGTTGAGAATGCAAAAAAAATAAAAATAAAAAAAAGTGGAAAATGAGTTAGAAGTAGCAGGTGCTGAGATAGAAAATATTAGGAAAAAGCTTTGATTTGTGTTATTTAGAGATTCTTAAGTCTCTTTTTCTAAGTATATTTGTTCTTCTGAGTCACCTTTCTTAGTAATTTTTGAAATTTCCGCTTAAAAATAACAACAACAAATGTGGAGTATATGTGGAACGAATGTGGATTGTATGTGGAACTATTAATATAACTTAGCAGTGCGCAAAACCCACTTCAAATAAATTGTGGAACGCCTCCAATTTTTGTGGAATGTATTCAAAATTTGCTATAAAGAAAAAATTACACGCAGAAAATTTGGTACCTATTAAAATAGTGGTATAACGCCTTCAAATTTTTTTCCAAATATAAAAATTATTAAATAGTTTTTTGAGCCATATCAAACCATATTTTTTTATTTTTTTTTTGGAAAAGTGAAATAATTACAACAGTCTGAGCAATAGAAGTTATAGCTATTTCGGAAACTACCACGTCTTTTCATCAGATTTCTTTCCAGGCACCCTTGTTCGAATTGGATTCGAACTTGTGCTGGCTTAACTTATTGTTGTTCTTTTACTTTTCCCTCTTTCTACATATTCACTATTATGTGCTCAGAATTTCAGAAAAAGCATATAAAAATTTTCTTTTGTTATTTTCTTTTTATTTTATAAATGCTTTTCTGCTCGATACGTTTAAGAGTTTGCAAAACCGTTAAAAAAGTTGTGGAACGTATTAAATATTTTTGTGGAACTTACTTGAAATTTTCTAAAATGCATAAAAATAACAATTAAATGAAAAGAGCTTAATAAAAAAAAGGTTTGGAACGCGTTTAAGTACTTGTGGAATGCAGCTCAAAGCAAAAAAATTAGACTTTTTTAATTTATTTCTTCATTATTTGGCCCCATATGCGTCTATCTCGGTTTCACTATATTCTTAACATTTTTCTACAAATATTTTTATTTCTTTTCTTCTTCTATTTCCTTTTTAAATATACTACCCTTCTTCAAATCACCATCATCATACGCCTGTTTCCACGCATCTAATTCGAAACGTTGAATTCATTTTTTGCGATGCTCAGACACCAGCTGATGACCCCTTAATCTGCATAATTTGTACAGCAAAGTCATCAAGGGACTTACTTAAGCACGAAAGGATAAAAGGACACTCACACACAATACGCCTTGCGTGCAATACAATAGTTTATGAGAAAGCATATGGAAAGTAATAAAATAAGGAAGCTTACTGAGCAGATGTAATAGCGCAAAACTAAATTGTGAAGACCTTTTTATGTATATATTTATTTATTTTCATTATATTTTTTCTTTCAAAAGAATTTATTAAAATGAATCTCGAGCTGATGACGCAAGGGAAGCAAAATATTTATAGGCATAAAAAAATCATATAAATAAGCGCACACAACAACAACAACACACAACAAAAGATAAACAGTGACCAAAGCAAACACATTAAAAGAGGACAGGAAATGAGAAACTGTTGAACGGTAGGTAAATTGAGAAGGCTGAGTATGTGTATGTGTGTGCTATCCTTAGGCGAGTACGAGGGTAAGAATTTATTTGGTAAGCACACGTCCACAAAATGAAAAAGAATAAATAAAATGAAGAAAAAAACTTCCTGCCTATGGTCAAGTTGCCGAAATTGTATGCATAAATATTCATTAATAAAGCAACAAAATACACGGAGGGCAAAGGGAGAGCAAAATAGAAATTGAAAGGACAAATAGTTAGGGACATGTGAACTGCATGTATGTATGTACTCGTATGCGTGGCTCACAGAGCGAGTTTTGTTCGTTGAGAATAACATATGACCAAGGAAGTGACTGAGACAATATGCAATATGATTTTTAATAATACATACACACACACACATACACATACACACCAACATGCATACTCTATAAAGTTCAGAAACATATTGTCTCCCAAACAGCAGGCAAGCCGCTGTATATATTAAATACAGCGAATGCGACAGAGATTGAAGCATACATATACTCGTTCATATGTATGGTAGTGAAAGGGTAGGCATGTAGGGGAAGTAACTTCTAAGTAGAAAAATAGACGCTAATGACCGCTGGTTACAGCTGCTTCCGCTGTGGCAAGCGACTTGAAGATATTATATTAATATGTATACTTATATGTACTTATAGATATGTTACACAAAATGCATGTTAATTGGCTTTTTGACATACATTTTATTATCGATTTAGAAAAACTAGTAACTGCTAGTACAAAAAAATTCATTGTTTGCGAATACTTATACGTAAGGAAGTCGTGCTGGTGGCATGCGGTATGAATATAAAACACTTGAATATATCACATATCACTCCAAGCTCAAAAGAGCGAAGCACGCATTAGTTTGAATTGTGGATGGTATTCAAAATTATGTGGATCACATTCAAAAGTTTATGAAAAACTTTGAAATTTTTGCGAAATGAATTCAAAATATTGTGGAACATGTTCAAAATTTTGTGGATGATGTTCACAGTTTTGTGGAACAAACTCTGCACTCAAATTCAAATTTTTGTGAACTATATTAAAAGTTTGTTGGTTTAAAAAATCGACGAAACACATTAAGTATATTTTGTGAAATATGTAAAAAAATGTGGAGCATCTTCAAAATGTGTGGAGCATATTCAAAATTTTTTAAAGCCAATTTAAAATTTTTTTAAGCATATTAAATAATTTTTGCAATATTTACAGAAGTTTATGGGAGTTCTGAAAAACTCTATTGTATACAATCAAAACTTTGTGGAACACAATCAAAATTGTGTGAAACGTATTCAAAACTTTATCAAACATACTCAAACTTTTTTAATTCAAAATTCTTGGTGGATTAATATTGGTTTCTAAAAAAAACTTCCTAATTTTTTTTTTTAATAACACAAATCTCCACAGCGGCGAGCCAGAAAAGGGAGTTTTGTAACAGATGACAAATGTGTAAATATTATTTTCGAGAGCGAAAAAGTTTTGGGAACTTAATTGGTACGTTGTTGAACATAAGTGATGCGAAGGCTCATTTTGCAAAATTATGAAGTATTTTATTGCTTAGTTCTAAATAATATAAGAAAGGAGATATAAAGGATATTTTGTAACTTGTGGTACTTAAGTGGAACACAACTTTAATTTTCCAAATAATAAAGTGTTTTATTGATTCATTGTTATTAATAGCAAAAAAAAAGTGGAACTTATTTGATATATTGTGGAACTTACGTGGAACGTAAATGATAGTTTCAAAAAAACATCAAGTATTTTATTGTGATGCTCCAGGAAATTATTTGATACAAACAGTTATGCTAAAATTTTGTGGAACGTATTCAAAACTGTATATTTTTGTAAAATTTAATTGAAGTTTTGTAAAGGAAATTATTAAATATTTAACTTATTTTTTATTACGAATAACATTTATCTTTTAGACATATTATACGCTCCAGCCCCTAGAATTGTGCTTCCAGGTATTTTCATCAGAAAAAGTATAAAAAATAAAACTTAATAAATTTTAGGGCGAAAATAAACAAAAGGACATCTATGCATACTCGTATACATATGTACATATATGTATATATATATATATATATATTCATATACCTTCTGCAATAACGAAAAGCTGACTTTAAATATTAAATTTGAGCAAAAATTATGACTCACACACACTGCCACCAATACGCTGCATTACAACAACATTGTAACAAAAGCAATAATAACACAAAGGATGATAAATTGAAATAAAGGCAATAAAAGCGGCGCTGCCAAAGGAAAACACGTGCACCCCGCTGTGTATGTTATACTATACACACACATACATACATACAATCGGCAAATCGATATTCTTTCTCGAGTTTGCTTATTACAAATACACATTGTATTGCGATTTCTGTGTGCCTTAACGGTTGTAGGCTGGCGTTATCCTTTTAGAAATGTGGCATATGTTTATAGGTGTTGTTACATATAACTACATATATATATATAAATATATACGTTTGTGTGGTTTTTTGTGTTCAGTTGTGTTGATTTACAAGCACATTAGTAAGCTATATCATTTTGGTATATACATCATATATTTATGTTGACATTTAAGGCATTTTCCCCTGTGCGCAAATATTAAAGCATACTTTGGGGCGCATAAAGGTAAAGAGTGTGAGACTAAATACATTTCTTGCTCTGTTGAAAGCGATTGTTATAGATTTTATTTTCATTCAAATTAAGAATGATCTTTTTTTTATCTTGGTCTTAACAATGACATTTGCAATGCTTATAAGTTGAGCTGATAAGCCAAAGAGCAGATAGGAGCATAACTCAGTGCAGAATTTTCCATAAAACATGTGGAACGTATGTTGATTGTATTCAAAACACCCTCAAAAGTTGTAAGAAACATAAAAATGTACAAGAAAACGCAGCATTCATATAAAATGTTGTGGAACGTGTTCAATACATTTGTGGAACGTATTAAAAATATATTAAAAATTATGTTTTTTTTTTAAAGGAAGGCAACTTTTAAAGCGATTAGTAAAAATTTGATGTTAAACTATTTTGAATATCGCAAAAAGACAATTTAATAAAGTTTAAATGAATTATATTAGTGCTTTTATAGACATAAATTGAACCAGCAAAAAAACAAACCTATTCATTTACTGTGTTTACTTTGGTACACTATTCATTATCAAAGAATAAGTATATACTAATTCTGTTTGAAAATTAATAGCTCTGCGTGAATATTTCATTTGATATATAAGCTCTGTTGAATCATAGACGCGACAATTTGTGCGACAGTCATCTAAAACACTAGGGAATCGTATTGAAACCTCTATTTTTAAATTTCAGATATGTTTCTAAGTGTGCAAAGCTTTAGTCATCTCATAAAAGTTGACAAAATACAATCAGAATTTTGTGGAACGTATTCAAGAGATATTTGAAATTGATTGAAACATAAAGTCGCATATTATAGGTGTTAAAAAGCACTTCAAAATTGTGGAATGTGTTCAAAATATTGTGGAAGCTATTCAAAAAACTTTTAATTCTTAGTATCTTTTCTAAAAAAATTTAAGGAGACAATATGTTACAAATTTTACGGTGTTTAATAAATTTTCGAAAGTGTTACTTATTGAATGTAAGTTTTCTGTAAATAATATAAAATACTTTTTGGTATGCCATATATCTAACATACCTACCGAGTACATGTGCACTCGTAACTACATACAAGCAAGCTACTACCTCGCTCCTGGATTATCCCAATTTCCTTTGCCGCCGTCAACGCCCACCACAACGACAATTTCATCGATTAAATCCGGACATACAGAGCCATAAACCCTTAGTAAACACCTAACGTACTACATCCATACGAGTCTAATTTTCTACTCAGTGCATTTATATATTTATCGTATGACTGTTTATTCAAACTTCAAGTTCTGCTGGTATCCTTTCGCGTTCATTTACTGACTCACTATTTGTTTATTTGCGTTTATTGTTTTTTCTGAAGTGAAACTATATTCTTAACACAACTACGTAAATATATACATATTTATGTCGAAATACGCCAAATTATTTCCTTGAAACTTTATCCATTTTTCTACTTAGTTCTCTTCTCTGTTGTCCCTTTCCAGAGTGAATGACCACTTAAGTGACAGTCAGCATGACAAGGATTTGGAAATCCTATTAACAATTTATTGAAGAGAAATCAATAAATAAAGAGGAAAAGCTGTTTTTGTTTTATTTTATGATTGGTCAATAATTAGGTTAAGTAAATGATAGTCCCAAAATTATGCCGCTGCTTCGGCCTGTTAAGTGAAATATGGCGGCGTCAGTATGGCGCACATTAATTGAAAATGAAAAGAACGGTATCATAAAAATAAATGACTTTCGATTGAGAGCGGAGATAATAATCAGTAATCAGTGAGGGTAATTTGTGGAGCTGTTGGAAAGTAAACAATGCTTAAGTGAATATAACTACATTCTGATACATTTATTCCCATTCTTACTTGAATTTTTGATTTTAATCTCGCTGTTATTAAAATAGAAGTCATAGCTGACAAAAATTCCAAATTAAATATTTTATTTAAAAAAAAATTGTGGAACGTATTGAAATCTTTTTGAAACAAATCTGGTATTTTATGTAAAAGATCATGTTGAACATATTGAAAACTTTTTGGATTGTATTGAAAATTTTGTGGAATGCATTGACATTTTTGTAGCATTTATCGAAACACCTCTTAAATGCATTTATATTCTTGTTCAAAGGGAACTTTTTCAGAAATATATTGTGCGTTTCGATATATTTCGATACTTAATATACTCGTATATATAAAGAAGAATTATTTGAAAAAAAAAAAATAAAAAAAAAATTACTTCGGCTGAAGCTGAAGGAAACTCATCGATATTTAATTTCGGAAAATAAGCACATACAATAAATATTTTGCTATCAATTCATTTTGCTTTCAAAGTACTAGGTATTTTAGAAATTGATGGAAAGCTGCAGAAATATGAAATGTGAAAATATGGTTTAATATTCGCGCAACGTAACTGTAATTTGTGAAATTTGTTCAAAATTTGTGGAACTTGATCAAAATTTGTGGAACCTGTTCAAAATTTGCGGAGTTTGTTCAAAATTTGTGTAACCTGCTCAAAATTTGTGAAACTTGTACAAAAATTGTGGAATTTGTTCAAAAGTTGTGGAACATGTTCTAAAGTTGTGGAACTTGTTAAAAAATTATGAAGTATCTAAAAAAAATATTGGAATATATTAAGAAATGTTAAGCATATAACATTTTGAACAAATTTTCTTTTCAATTTCATTAGGAACAATCAGAAATATTTTCTTTTCATAAAAAATGCCCAAAAAAATTCAGAAATTATTAATTCCATTGTGGAAGGTATTCGAAATTTGTGGAACATATTAAAAATTAGTGGAACGCATTCAAAATTGTAAAACTTGTCTATTTTTGTCGAAATACTAAATAATTGAAACACATTTCCTTATTTTTTAACACTACAAAATGCTTTTTTTCCTGCGTTTGGTATTTCCTGCTCAGTGGGGTTATTCCCAAGCTCAGGCAAGTATATATTTATAAGCATATTACTGTTTATTAAGTGAAGACATATTTCCGCTTTATGCTTAATGATTCAGTTTGACATTTCAATGGTTTCCTCTTATGCATATATGCACATAAATTGCCATGCGAGAAACCACAAAACTTTACCACAATCGCTTACTGAATTTGTCAAGAGACCAGAAAAAAAATTGTTCTCACTAATAAACCGTTAATAATTATGTAATTTAATACATATACCCAGCTGCAGTGGTGAATATGAATATATGTCATATATACACATATATCAAATATACTATTTATCTATATATGTCAAGTATATGAGAGAATTATATATAGTTTTTTAACACCTTGAGTAACCCTAAAGGATATTATTACATGCTCATATGCGTGCGCACACCTGTTTCCTGCCTATGCCATCTAGTACTAACATCATAGCAGTGCCAAAGAAAGAGTCAACCAACCGTTGACCTCTTCAAGTGGCGGCGCTGTTAGCGATGAGAAAGGCAAATAGTGAGTGTAATGAGTGTAGAGAGGAGGTAAGGCAAGTCAGTGCAAATACTATACACACACACACGCTAATACACTTTTATTCTACGCAAATGTGTATCAGATGACACGCCGAGCATTTGACAGCGCAAAGAAAGTGGAGAGATATTAATTTATTAAGCGCATATATATACATACATATATAATATATATATGTGTTTCCATATATATATATATTCAATTATTAAAGCTGATTTGGGAGCTTATTGAAAGGGTGTTTGAAGGAACAAAATAAAAATGGAAATAAAAAATAAAATAAATAAAAATAAAATAAAATAAAGAAAAGGTGCGTCTTTGTGTTTTTGTTGTTACAAAAAAATAATTTTCCTGAAATGGGATATACACACACACCTTTCTTTGCTTTGACAGCGTACACACTTCGACGACTAAGCCACAAAATATATGTGTATTTCTCAGCAGTGTGGCAGCTTGGTGCGGCCAAAGGTAAATAAATTAAATAAATATATGTGCGCAAGGCACGCGTAAACAAAAAATAAGAAATAAAAATATGAAAAAAAAAAAAATAAATAAAAGTAAAAAAAAAAATACAAGAAACAAGCGCAGCATTGCCTTGATGACAGCATTTGCATAAATTACTGTTAGACATGCAAATATGAGTATATACATATATATAAATATATATATTTATGAATGTCCTGTTTAGGGATATAAGGGGTGCCATAAGTAGCAAAGTCAGTTTGCTGATATGCAAATATACACATACATACACATAAACATGTTGCTTAAAAGACATCTTTGTGTGTTTTTTTTTGGTTAATTTATACAACACTTTCGTAGTCGAGACACGCGCAGCACACGTCGACAATAAAGCAATTAGCATTTACGAAAAGCACACTTTGTGACAACTAGACAAAGTGCAAAGGTTATAAGGAGGGTTATAGTTGCTGGCTTAACAAATAAATAAAAAATTAATAGAAAAAAAATTTCATCAAAAAAAAAAAAAAAACATTAAAAATAAAATAAAATTAAATGAAATATATAAAAAAAAAAATTACAAAATAAAATATACAAAAAATGTAAGAAGAAAAATTCTGCAAGTCAAAGCAGACAATTTGCGACTCAACAAGGAATATACGCAAATGAGAGACTTGCCAGGCAAGTAGATCATAAATTAGTTACGCCACTCAGCGTGTGAGCGTGTGACAACGGTTGGTTAGCTGTTGTCCTGTGTAAGGATAAACAATTGTTATATAATGAATAATTTTATTTTTATGCATATAAATATATGTGTATGTAAATGTTCTGGTCAACCCTTTTCAGGCGCGTGTTAGACGCGCGATTGCGTTTAATTTTTCATTATTGTCTACATATGGGACACTTTGAAGGATCTTCTACATTTATTTATGCTGTCCTTTTTTCTTCTTCATCTTCTTCTTTTTTTCTTTTTTGCTGGTGTCAAGCACCTTGGCCCAAATCAGTAAATTGTATGGCGCTCATCTCGAAGCAAATTCTTAGCGTGTAATGTTTATGTTAAAGGCATTTGGGTGCCACGAAGAAAACACAGAAAGGTGAAAGGTTGAAGTAAGTAAATTGGTCTATGCTATGAACATACAAATGGTTTGTCTGCTTGAGCTCACAATGAATCGCACGTAATATAATAAAAAAAAAAAATTTTATAATTTTTTTTGTGCGAAACTGTTTTGCTTGCAACCCTTTCTCTGATGGAGCATTATCCTGTAGCAGGATAAGACGAGGGTAGTACATGCGTTGTGTTGAAAAAATGAAATGGTGCCTTTGTGAGGGCAGACAGTGGAGAAGATGAAGTAGTAATAATAAAAAATAATAAAAATATTTTTAGCTTTGATATGATATAAAATGACTTAAATAAATAATTTTTCTTTATAATGAATACCAAGACATAATCTTAAATGGTGAGAGTGAAGCCCAATGATTTCTACAGAAACTCTTAATCCTCTTCATAAGGCTCAAATTCTGACCTAGTGTTAAAAACCGATTAAAAGGTAGAAATAATATTCTAAAAAAAGACCTAAAATTTCCCAAAACAGATTAATAGAGGTTAGTTGAATAAAAAAATATACACTGCCTTTTACATTATTTGAAAAATTAATTTAGAAACGCAGCAGAAATAAAATAAAATGCAGTAATCGTGTGGAACGTATTCAGAATTTGTGGAACGTATTCAAAAACAGTGGAAACTACTCGAAATGTATCAAGTATTATGTGGAAGGTATTCAAAATTTGTGGAATGTACTGAAAACTTGAGAAGTTTATCATTTCTAATTAGTAGTCAACTGTGTGTCTTCGTTTTTTTGCAACTAACTCTCTCTCGGTGATTTGGTACTTTCTTTGAGTTTTAACGGAAACAATTTCTCCTGTTGATGCGCCTAAGCAGCAAGTATACTGAGAAAAATCAGTTTCAGTCTAAGAAGTGATGCTGCGTGCTTATATCAGAGGAAGCTTGCCGTTCACGGAGTGCTTGTTACCAGTTTCCAAAGACGGTTTTGAAATATTTTAATGTTTATGAATGTATTTTAGTGCTGTGGATCAGCCAATGCCTGACACTTGAGATTTAGTATTAGGATGGTCTACCACTTGCTTCGCGGAATTTATTATTATAATTGAAGAAATAATACTTTCGGAGTATGTTTTTAATGTTGTACCGTCTAAAAAATAAGATGTTCGACACACTCTTTCAAAATTTTAATTTAAAAATGATCGGAGAGGCTTCTGTTTACAGGAAACTCTATAGAAAGTGAGAAAAAAGAAATTCCCCTCATTGGTAAGGGAAAAGATGACCCTAAAATTGTTAAATATTATCCAAGATCAGCTTCGAGGAGAAGCAGCTTTATTAAAAAATTCTCAAAATGGTTTTTTTCTCAGAATCAGAAAGCTCTCTTAATTTTATTTAAATTACATAAAGTATTGTAGCAATAAAAAGGGAAGAGTTTATCTGCTAAAGCCACAATTACTAGCTTTTACCTAAAAAAGCTTTCAATTATTTTTGTTTGCCACAATTGTTTGTGCAGTGAACTAGACGTGTTAAGAGCGATCTCTGTGTTTTTTTTTACATAAAACAAGCTGCTTTTCCTTCATTTCCTTCTTTCAATTTTCAAAGACATTTGACTATATAATAGTCTGCTTCTTCTTAATTTCTCCTTCTTTGGCACTATTGAACGCAAAGCATCTTTAACTACAATTGTGTTGAGCTCTTCTTCTTCTACTTAAACTTCTTCCTCTTCTGCAACTGCTTCTCCTTCTTCTCCTTTTGCTACTACCACTACTACTACTACTACTACTTCTTCTTTCCGGTAGTGTATTCAACTATTGTTCATCTGCACCACAACATTTCACCGCTTTACTGTTGTCAAATTGCTGTCAACATGGCGCGCTCAGCGTAATTTGACAACCAGCAGCCAAAACTGACACCCACTTACGGTACATACGAGCCCAAAGCGCCTCACACTTAAACCAAAAAGTGAGCGATTGTAAGGAGGCAGACGCTTAAGCGCTGTGTGTGTTCCCCAGTTATTGTGAGCAGCAGCGTTGCTTTGGCATTCTTGTTGTTGTAGCTTTGAGGTTTTTTTTTCGTGTGAAAGCTTTTATTGCAGCGTTTTTACATCTTCACTCGTCGGTGCTTTCACACTCAACAATTGAATGACTTGCTTTGTAAAGCCATCTTTTGTATCATTTTTATATATATTTTTTTAAATTTTTTTTGCTGCCGCACGCGGTGCCACATCAAGATTTGACAATTTGTTATTGCTGCTCATAAAAGTGCGATCTTTCTGTGCTTTTTTTTTGAAAGCTCCGCTTCTGTTGACGTATTTTGCTTGCTTAGTTTTCATAAAATTTTTATTTTTATTTTATTTTCCCTTTTTTTATTATTTTTCTTTTTGATAATTTCGCTTTACTTGCGGTTTTTTTTTCATTTTTTATTTTTATTTTTCTTTTTGCAAATTTTTAAAACAATTTTCTTGCCGCTTGTCGCTTTTGTCAAATCACAATTTAATTTGCTGTCAAATACGTTGAAGGATAGTGATTATCGGCGCTCAATAAAAAACGCTCGCCTACCTTACATATCGACAACACGCTTATAGCACATTCACGCTTCACGTTGCGCTCACTCTCTCTCCCCATCTTCGTATATCTCATAACACTGTTGTGCGCTTTGACGTTTATTGCGGGCGTGTGTGTGTGAACAGCTGATATTGACAGCAGTCGTACATATCATCATCAGCTGGCATGTTTGATAGCACGCACAAAATGCTGAGGCTAATAAAAAATTTATACTTTTGGGCGCAAATGTTGATAAAAAAATTTTATTTTGCATACGCCCAATAACAGTACAATATAATAATATATATATATATATTTCAGTATTTTTTTTTTTTTTGAATTTCTACCACACTTCACCACCACTTTGTACAGTCAATCATTTTGACACTTTTAATGGAAATTCATATGAGAATTAACGCTGGATTATCATAACACATTGATTGCTGCTGAGTATGATTTTAAGTGGGGATTAGCCGTGACTGGCGGTATTGACAGGTAAATTGAGCAATTTCTGAATGAGGGTTTTAAATATTTATGGCACTGGTTGGCGGGCATATATTAAAATATAATTTTATGGACAACTCATAGCCCTAAAAATGGTAATAAAATGTATTTTGTGGAGTAGGGAAAATATAAATCAGAACTGGAATATATTTGGTTTAGGGTTTTGCCCAAAATCTTGATCAAATTACACGGCTCTCCTTGACTTACCATCTTGCCAGGCGACAACCAAACTATAGGCTTTGGATAAAGACAAAAGAAGAGCTGCTACGGTGTGAAGATTTGCCGTGTCGTAGAGGAGAGAAAAAAGGCTACCTGCCTGGGATCGGCCGGGAAGTGAGATGCATGGGCGGGCGGCTGAAAATGCGAGACTAGCCGAAATGCGTGTGTTCGAAGAACTTGAGATGCCGGCCAATAAAACTAATGCTCAAAAATTCAATGGGAAAATGCGGCTAAAGTTTCAAGAACGGAGCATTCTTATATGCAGAGGGCCCAAAGTTGTGATCTTTCGACTGTTGTCCACAATATACTGAATTTATGAACGTGGACGTGGTGAACACCAATAACGTTGGTATTGACATTTCAGCAATCAACTCTGATGAACTTCGAATAGCAATTGTTGCCCTTCTGAAGAACAACAGAGCGACAGGAGGCGATGGCTGAACTACTCATATATGGCGATGCAGAAATGAGAAGGTGCATACACAAATATTTCTACGGGATTTGGTCGAAAGAGGGCATGCCTGGCGATTGGGACCTATGCAAGTGTGCTCGAATTTCAAAGCTGGCATGAAATGGAGCTGTCTCTACGGCGCTATATGCTAATTTGGTATCCCTGAAACATTTATACGGTGGTCTGACGCTAAGCAACACAACTGCAAAAGCTCTGTTAAGATCACAAAGGACCACTCCCAGCTGTACGTCATTAGGCGTAATCTCAGATGTGGTGGAATGGGATGAAGATTTCTATTCTATGGGAACTGGCGCCGAATGATGAGGAGAGGAAACGATTGGCGCGATATTGTTGTGTTGGATAGGCAAGCAATTCTTACAAATTTTCCAGCATTCATGCGATTTTATTACGCAGAAAATTATCAACTCATTTTAGAGTCTATCAAATAACGGTAAATAAATCAGACACCCTTTTTTCGTCTCGTACTCGCCTTCATGATGATACACATCTAAATGAACAAATAACTCACTTTCAATATTGATTTGACATAATAAAGATAAAATTTTATGACCAAAATGAAAATGAAAATGAAAACACGCACACACGCACACATACATACGTTGTAAAAAAAAAAAAATTATGTTTGAAAGGAGTGTAAATAGAAAGACAAATAGATGACATAAAAAACGAGTGATATAAATGCACGCCAGACTGATTAACATTAGTCAACAGGCCACAGGACTATGTACATATTTACACCACCCAACAATACTTTATGAAATGAGCGGGTGATTGAGTGAGTGAGTGACTGAGTGAGTGGGCGAGTCAACGAGAAAACACCATAATCAAGCGGTAAAAATCACAAAACGCACAAAACGTCAAAGTGAAAGTTCAAAAGGTTGCTAAGGATACACTACTCATGAAACGCATGAAAGCTCTATTGGAGAGCAGAAGAAAAAGTGGAAAGTGGAAAAATGAAACCACAATCAGCTAGAAAATAAGATAATAATATACATGAAAGGCAGTGAAATGGAAGGGGGAGGGGGGAGACAAAGTTGACAATCACAAAAATTTATTTGCCCTAACCGCCAAGTATCCTTTACATATGCACATAAGTGTGTAACAAATCGGATTGACGTAACCCCATGAAGACAAAAGTAGAAAAAAAAAATTGGAAAAAATATAAGCATCAACGAAGGTTTCGTGTCAACCTCACCACACTGGACTGGACACAAAAGGGATGACACAAATGGTGAGATACAAGCACGAGTGTATGGTATGGCAAAGCAACAAGAACAAGCACGCATTCGGCATGGTCTCGTTTTGGGATATAAAGTCCCATTAAGGGATATTGGCGCGTGTACATACATAAAACTCGAGCGAGCAGCACACACAGAGACAATACAAATAGAATAGAATAAAATAATTGTACTTACAAATGTATGGTAAAGGGAAGAGGGAGAGGGAGAGAGTGAGTGAAGTGTGAGGTCAACCAGCAACAATGCTTGTGCAATATGTAGAGTGGAAAAAAAGGCCAAAGTTCGCACACTTCATACTCATTACAGTTATAAAATATGCAAAAACACAAACATTGACACAAAGCGGCAGCACGAAGCAGAAGATTGAGCAAATAAATATGTTAAAAATATATATATATATATATACGAGTAAAGAAACGAAAATGTAATGAAATCGTGAAATCGTAATGTAGTCTACTAGAGCAACAGCAGCAGCAGCGCGCGTTCGTAAGATGGATAAAATTGCTGACGGCGCCGTCGCCGCCGCCGATGATATCTGCTCGAGCAGGCCAAGTGCTCATTTGTTCTGGTTGAGAGCAGCAGTCACATACATACATATATGCTCGTAAGTGAGAGGTGACAGCAAATTGCTTTGATATGAATGGCATGCGACGGCGTTTGTGTCTCGAAATAGGCTAGGCTGTAGCTAGATTAGAGTGCCCTGGTGGCGCTGTGTATGCGAGAGAGGAGCGGTGAATAGAGGAGTGAGTTGAAGTATATTGAATTGTAAGCAATAATGACTTTTTTACCACTTTTTTATTCACTTTCAGTACATAAGTCGTGACCAGTTCGCTATGCTGTTGCGGGACATGCGACAAAAAAAAAACGAGTTGAATGAGTTGTCCGGCAAAGGAATGTGAGCGAGTATGGAAGTTACGGCACTTGACGGGGTGCTGTTAGTGCGGTAGGTAGTTTTTTGGGCGCGTGACAATGTGTGTTATTTAAAACAAAAACAAAAAAAGGTTTTTAATTTTATAATAATATAACTTTTTATATTTTTTTTTAAAGTTCAATGAAGACAAGACAATTTGGATTAGCAAGGAGTGAACAAAAGGCGGTAAATCAATTGAGTGCTGTGTATTAAAGATAAAACGCTGTATTATGGAACTATTTGAAAGCTTTAAAAATTATTTAGAAGACGGCGAAAACTACGTTAAAGCTTTCGAAATTATGAAAAGCATACGCTTGCAAGGTTAAAAATAACAATGTAACGGAAAAAAGAGCCAAAAAAAAATCCCGTAAGCAGTTGTGGTCACACAGGAAGCTCAGTAAATTTAAAAAATCGCGCTAAATTGTCACACAACAAGCATATTTTCCAGCCGGCAGCTGTGTCGCATACAAGTCTAACAAACTAGCAACTCAACAGCTGACCTCAAGAGCAGCAAATGTGGGAAAGTGTTGAAAAAAGTGCAAAATTGTAGGAATATTTTCTTTGAATTTGCAAATGAACTTGAAATTAACAAGCTGAACTATGCAGCTAAATTAACTGCCAAATATAATAAAAGAATTAAAAAGAAAAAAAAAGTACACGCATCAAAGCAGTGAATTGAAGGTCAAGAAACAAGAATTTAAGGGAAAAAGAAAAATGAAAAAAATTGGCAATCAAGCAAGTACTACAAGTAAGCTACAACCGTTACAATAGACGCATGCCTAATTGCCGAACTTCAGTTGGGGTGAGCTTAAAATTCAAAATTTGGCTTTTTAAATTGTAACTAGTTTTTTTTCTCTTCAAATTCTTCTAGTTTCACCCTACTCACAACGTGCTGCTGCCTGCTGACGACAAGTTTAACCAACACAAAGCGCGTCAGTCTATGCAGCTTCCTAGACAAGCGCAAAACCTGTAACTCAACAAAAGGATACTTGTTTAATTTACTAAGCAGGCTGAGAAAATTGTTGGCTGCATTTTTAGATTTTTCCTTAATTTTTTTTAAAATAATTTTACTGAAATCAGCAGTGGAATAAAAGCGGTCTCTGACTGACTGGGCAGCAGCTAGCATCTCAAGCTGTGTCGCGGTGTGTGAAATTTTTTGTTTTTGTAGTTTTGAAGCAACTACCTAAGCTATATATATGTACATATGATATACATATATACTCAAAGTTGTTTTGACTATAAAGCAACCCTATGTGATGACCGCTCATGCGCTCGTACGCATATTAATGAGCAGACTTTGGCTTTATATCATGCCTCGTATATGATTATAATTTCTTAGCAAGCAAAGGCGCTTCCCTTTACTGCCGCTGCTTTTGGCACATCACACGAGCATATTAATTTTCCCCCCATGCCATTTCAGTACAAATAAAGGGTGCGGCGTATTTGAAAAAGGACACTCCTATGGTCATTTCAATTATGTATATATGTGTGCGTTTAAAAAAGGATATTTGATGAATATTGTTTGTTGTTTGACTAGTTGTGTGCAGTTTGCTTTAAGCTTTATATGCTATTACTTTTACGACCCAATAATATGGCATTTATATAGTAAGCTTGTTTTTGTTGTTTGCTTCTCTTGTTATAGCTATTGTTTTACACAAATATCTGCTGTGGCATAGCAGACGAGTGTGTGTTAATGATTATATCTATGTCCTTGTGGGATTTTTAAGGCGACATCATCGCCGTCATCAGCAAAACCATCGAGCGTTAAAAAGTCTTTAGCACCAATAAAGTACTTTTCACGTAACGAATTAAGAAAATTGTTTATGAAAATTCACTTGAGATTATAATGAAAGGGTTTACAGAAGATATACGTGTGTGTATGTGTGTGCCAGTGTCCTTGTTGGCCTATGAAAATTGCCTGCTACAGGTTTTCTTCGCATTTCTATTTGAAAAAATTAACGGTTTTCTATACACAAGAGATTTTCGAAAATTGTTTACTTTGGCGTGTTTGAGTATTCAATTTAAAATAATGTGCCCGTATTAAGTACTGAGAAATTTTGATTTTTCTTTATTTTGTGCCTTTGTTTACTTACGGCAGCCCAATACATTTGGTTTAACAGAGTGTTTTGTAATTATAGTTTACCTGTAAATAGAAAGGAAAGAGAGAGAGTTAATTAGATTGATGCAAATATATAAGATCTAGATAAATAAATAAGACTTAAAGTAATAAATTTTTGCCTTAAAAAATAAAATGAGATAAAAATTTAAAAACTTATGAAGACTTTAGCTTTCATTTTTATGCAAAGTCATATAAAATCATAAAAAAGCTCTAGTTATTTATTTTTTATAAAATATAGAACTTTCGAACAGAAATGAGCTTTCACTTTTTCTTGAGTTAATGAAAATGAGGTTTCTACCTGATGCAAGCTATAAGCAAAAACGAATAAGTTCGGGAATAAGTTTGCTAACGGGAAAGCTCAGACAAAAATTTATTATGAGCTTTAAAGGCAATGAGTTTTGTTGAAAGACTAAAAGTAGAATAAATCAAAATAAATACTCTTATCAAAATAAACATTTAGTTGACGACCTGCCGAAAAATCTTAAGAAGTAAATATTACCGTGGAAAAGAATTCTAGAGAAATGGACGAAAGCTCTCCAAAATGAATGAAAAGAAACCTTATTAGCGTTGAAAACTATAAAACAAAAAGTAATTATACTTTTCGGACAATATATGAAGAGCAATCATAGTGGTAAAATTTAGCTTAGAAAATTAGTTAGAAGCTTTGATAATATTTGTTTGAGTTTGCAGCAAAATATATAACGGTGAAATCTTTCGACTAGCAATGAAAGCTTTTCAAAAAATGTGCTAAAGGCTTTTATTTTATATATTTTCCATATTTAAAATGTGAAAAATATTAGGAAATATCTAGAAGAACTTTTAAAATGGCGATATTTCGTTAAAAAAAATTGTAAAAATCTTTTGAAGTGTTTTCTGGAGCTTACACAAGAAGAAAATCAATGATGAAAGCTTCTAGTCAATAATATATTTGAGTCTAAGATGTGAAAGCTCTTAGAACATGATTAGAAGAGCTGAATAATGGTGATGTGTAGTTAAGAAAGATATTTAAAAGTTTTAACCTTCCAAAACATATATGTAAGGATAAAAGCTTTCATTTAATAACTGAAGTTTTTTTTTTAAATAAAGTTCAAAGCTTTTTCAAACATGTGAAAGATTTTTCTTTAAGAAAATCGCCTAAAGAGCTGCCGTTATTATGAATTTAGAAGCTTTTTTAATGTTTGCTGCAGCTTAAAAAATTTCATTATGAATGAAAGCTTACGAAAAGTAAGTAAATAAAGTCTTATAAAAGGTGTGCGTTTCTTAAATATACCAAAGGCTTGAGACTTTCTCCATCTCTTTTTTATTTTTTATTTTTATTCTTTTTTTATTCTTTTTCTAGTTTCAAGGTACAGTTCCCTTAAAAATTAGGTTGTATATTCAACATTCCCCAAATTTTATTTCCGCCCACCAAAAGTGGAACCATCATTAGCAGCAAACAATCGTCAAAAGTGCACTGAATAGGGGCTTAGCCGAGATTACAAAACAGCGCGCATATGCATATGTTGAACAGACATGAACGCTAGCGACCAGGTGCCAAGTAAAATGAAAGCAGGCCCCACCAAACTCCCAAACTCCATCCGCCATGCTTCGCAACGTAAAGTGCTCGCCGTCGTAGAAAACCAAAATGTCTCACTCCATTAGCTCACTTAACAAACGAGCTAAGCAGCTGTGGCCTAGAACGTGTGCACACAGAGCACACTCGCACTGAAGCAGGAGGAAGGGCAGCAGAGATAGAGAGAGAGAGAAGGTGCCCGGCGAGACCGACGAACAAACGTTATTTGTTAGACAGCATTTAAGTGGGTTACCAACATGCCATACACCATACAAACATATATGTTATGCTGACTAAGTGGATGTCCGAAATCGCCGGCCGCCTATGCCACTACACCACTCCTCACCACATCACACCACATCACACCACAAATGTCAATTAAATGACGCTCTATGTGAATTTAGCTCCAATGCATGTTGCCAGTTGGCTGGTTGGTTGGTTGGTGTATGTGTGTGTGTGCTGAGTTGAGAGCTTACTTTATGCGCCGAAAAGCGGACTATGAAAAAAATAAAACAAATAAAAAAAAACTCCTCACATGTCCTGCATATAGGTTTTTATGCAACTCGGTTTTGATTTTTTTTCTTTCTCCATCATTCCGTCACTATTATCACCATTTTTCGACAGTTTTTTTAAGCTACTGATGGTTCTTTTATGTCTATTTCAGTATACTTTGTGCACGTCCAGACGTCAGTGTCAGCTTGAACTAACCTAACTCAACTGAACTCCACTCATTTTGGAAATTTTAGTTTATTTTTTTTGCTTTTTCAAAGAGCAAGGACTGCTTTTTTTCACTAGTTGCTTTAATTATTTTGGCCGCCTTCTCTTTTACCTTCGAATTTCCACTAAATAGTCCTTTTTTTTTAAGTGCATCGCTAAATAGCCTTTTTGTCTCTTCTATGCACTCTTTTCATTGCTTCTTTTATACACTCTTTTTTTTTGTCTAATTTTCATCTTTTTCTGCTTAGTTTTCTTTGGTTTAAATTTTTCTTATTTTTTTTATCATCTCTCGGTCTAAGCTTTGTTGATTTAATAGCATTGAAATGGAATTGACATGTTTAGCCAACGGAGCTCTTCTGCCAGCGTACTGCCAGCCAATGAACTCTTCATCTCTCAGTATCTGCATCTCCTTGTACTAATTGAGTTTTTTGTTGAGTGGCGGTTGACAGGAGATTTTCTTTTTGTTTCAGTTCATGTATAAATATTTTTACCAAACAACCATAGATAAAGAAGAAAATTAAAAATTAAATCACATAAGATTTGTGTTTTCACAGTAGTTGAACAAATTTATCCAATATTTATGACAGCTCATTTTGCAAAAGCTTCTTGAAGAAAGCCCTTTTTAGTGAAAGCTTAACTTTTGAATGCTGTAATTTCTTTTAGTGAAAGCTCATTTTTTGAATGCTTTCCCGGTGTAAGCTCTTTTAATGAAAGCTCATTTTTTGAATGCTTTCCCCGTGTAAGCTCTTTTACTGAAAGTTCATTTTTCGAAATTTAATTTTGTGAATGCTCATTTTTCAAAAGTTATTTTAATCAAACCTAATTTTTCACAAACTTTCTTCGTGTAAGGCAATTTTCAGTAAAATCTCAATTCTCGAATACAATTCTCCAGGTGTACGCTCTTTCAAGAAAAACTAATTTTTCGGCTGATTTCCAAATGGTTTGCTCGTTAAGAGAAAGCTTACTTTGCGAATGCATTCTATGTAAAAGCTATTCTTTTGTAAGCTTTTTTGCTTAAAGCTTATTTTTCGAAATTTTTTTTTGGGTGAAAGCTCATTTTTCTAAAAAAAAATTCCTGATGAAATTTCCTGTTTTGAAAGTTTCAATTTAATAGCCTTTAAATTCTGTGTTACATGAAGTTCTTGGAAGCTTTCAAATTAAAGCATAAGTTTTCGTTTTGATAGTGAATATTATTTTTATGAAAGCTCAATATTCCACAGTTTTTTATTGATAAAATGTATAATAAGCTTCTGCTTAAATGATAGCTAAATAAAATTTGTTAGAGCTTTCGTTTACATATTTTTTCTATCTAACAACTGTAAATTTTAATTAAATGAAATTCTAAACGGCTCGAATATTAGTATTTTAGCTTTGGCTTCTTGCGACCAGATTTAATGTTTTTATCGGCAGAGCTTTTGCAAAGAAGTTTCAAAAGCTTGAAAAGTCCAAGATAAGGTTTCATTATATTGTTGAATTGTTGCTTTCGCTATACAGCCACAATGCATTTTATGACTCACTTTATGCTTTCGAGAGTTTATAAAAAGCTCTATCATAACATTTTTTTTTTCAAATTAGTTGGCTTTACTAAAGCTTACATTAAAAATATCATAATGAGCTCAAAAGCTTATGCTGAGCTTTCGAATTTCACGAGAGCTTCACTAAGTACTCAAAAGAGTAATTTAACTTTTATGATATCGAGAAGAAAAAAAATTACTTAAATAAATATTTCTATTTTCGTTAAAAAGAAAACTCATTTAAGTAAGCTTTCAAAAGCTTTCTCTTTTTTATAAAGCTTTTAGCGAAAACTTAACGTATCCGATCATTCTTAAAAACGTTTCTAAATCTGAAGAACATTACATAGAAGTGTATTCATAAACCGCCCTTGGAGCTTTTAGCTGAAATGCTTTGGTCATTTAATTTTCTTCGTAGTAAGTATCACAAAGCTCATTATTTCAATTATATCACTACATAAAGTATGCCTCAAGCTAGTTTCATTTGTTGTTTGCTCTCTGCTTTATCAGCTTTCTGGTTTATTTCGCTCTTAAATTATTCCATATAAATTTAGTTATTAGCAAATTTATTTGAAATCCGCCTAGCGGCAAATAAATTTTTATTTAAATTTTATTAAATTTGCTGTAAGTACTATTTCCACGACAATCGGCGCTTCCGGCCACACACACACACACATACATACACACAACCAACGCTGACACTTTACACCGCCTATGGAGCTTTTGAAAAAAAAAAAAAAATGAAAAAATAACGCGCACAACTGGTATCATCATCAAATTCCAAATATCTTAGCCAACGGCAAGGCAACATTATACGACATTTGAGCCGAGGTAGTGGTGGTGGTGGTGGTGATAGCCTGCTCGTCTTCCCTCGCTGCTGCTGCTGGTCGCTTTGATTTTGCCCTGCTTTGCCTTGCCGTTAGGGACGGACTTGAGCTTTTGTGCGGTGCAAGTGGATACATTGAAATCTATTTATGCATGTTTGTGTGCATGTGTATGTGAGTGTGAGTGTGTGCGTAGTTGGTGTCCTTTCGTTTGTCACTTTTCATTTCTCTCTCTCTCTCGCTTTTTTCTTTTTTTTTTTTTTTGCCTGCATTTTCCTTGTGTGTGCACAATGTGAAGGCAATTTAATCCTACCACTGCCATAAATCACTACAAATACAGTGGCCTTTACATACACGCATACATGCTTACATATATACTTAAATATATTTTATAAACGCAAATTTGTGTAGGAATGTCCTTAAATAAGAGTGTAAAAGTGTGCTTTTGAAATGAAATATTTATAACGGCACATTCAAGCATACTTGCATGTGGCTGTGTGTGTGTGTGTGTGCGCCTGTGTGTGCGACAGCGACAAATTCCCACACGCACCACATCAAATTGAACTAAATATCCTTTTTTGCCCTCAATTGAAATTCTCCAATGGCATTTTGTGAGCAAACACACACATTTACATATCTATATATATATTAATATTTGCATAAAAAGCTTTGTAAGTAGTTGCGTTCCACATTCTTATGTACTTATGTGCACATAAGTCTATATATTTGCATAAGTAAATTTGCTGTGCAATTTTCCTTTGAGGGAAAAAAAATTGGAAAAACGATAGCCAGTGATTGTGTATGGGTGTATACATATATGCTCTGGCATTTGTTTGTTCAAAAGCGTACTAATATGGGTTATAAGCACAAATATGCGCGCACACATACATATACATATATAAACCTGAACAATAGCGCTCACAACTCCACTCCTTACACCACCACATTTTCTCTTAGCTCTTCTCTCTGTCACTCCTCTTCCTCTTCAAACTTGACCGCAGTTATTTATGCCCAAAAAAAAAACGAGAGTAGGACGCAGAAAATATAGAAAAATAAATTTAAATATTTGAAAGGATAGTTGTTATCGCATCAATTTCGACAGCAGCAACATGGCTAAGCTGAAGAAAAATTTTCTCTACCACCAACCACAATCGCATTGACTCTAAAGGCTAAAGCCACGAAAGATTCAAAGATTACGCAAAACGAAGTTTAAGATGGAAATGGCAAACTTGGTGGGCAGACAGTCGAAGCAAATGCACGAAAAATGTGCCCAAGAAAAATCGAAGAAAAAAGAAAGAAAATGCTACAAAAAATATTTATTCTGATAAAGGATTTACCAACTGTCAACTGGCAATCAGAAGATTTTCACAAGGAATTTTCCGTAAGGGAGAGGCTTACTCACACGTGCCTAGACACGTGCTGTAATTGGCGAAAGGATTGTGGGTTGTGAATTAGGGTTTTAAAATATTAAATTCTAAATTTGGAATTCTTGAATAAAAATGTATGCAAAAAATAACGGAGATATCCAATTAGAGGTTCCCTACTTTTTTAAAGGAAAACAAAAACACTTAAAATTGTAATTTAACGGGGAATGTTTCCATTAATCATTCGAAAGAACATTTTGTGGCATTTATATTTTGAAGATTATCTCTTTTAAGTGTTGGCCGCCGCAACGTCTCAGATGGTCCATACGTTGAGTTCAATTTTCGATGACTCGTTCGAGCATTTCGACTGGTAACTGGCTAATGACACGCGTGATGTTTTGCTCCAAGGCCTGAATCGAAGCGGGATCCGGTCCGCATAAATTTAAACTTTACATATCCCCACAGTAAAAAGTCTAACGGTGTGATATCACACGATCTTGGTGGCCAATCGAACGGCCCAAACGTGAAATCATCTGCCACCGAGGTGTTATCTCAATGAATTAAATTGACTGATGCGATGTGTGTGGGAAGTGCCGCCGCCTTAATGAAAGCAAAGGTCACGAAGATCACGAGCTTCAATTTCAGGCATCAGACACCAAATAGTCCGCTATCATGGCGCGATAACGGTCGCCATTGACGGTTACGTTCTCACCGGTCTCATTTTTGAATAAATATGAACCGATGATTCCAGTAAATATTGCCAAGTCGTTCCATACGTCAGTCCGAGTTGCTGCGAACTGCGGCAAATCGACTCTCTCCCCGGTCTTCGTGCACACTCTCAGCTACGGCCGTTATATTTTCTTCATGGGTGATGGTGTTGCGAATAGTACGCTCAGTAGGCCGATTATGTTGACCATAAGCTGAGTAAAACGCGCGAAGCAAACGTGAATTTTCGTAATTCGTCGTTGAATGATTTGTAAACGTTATTCAGGCGTAAGTAAGTCTTTCCCTGATGAATTGCCAAACAACACAAAAAAAAGGCTATTGAAATAAGTACCTCTTCTTGGTTCACCCTTTATTGATACAAAAAAAAAAAAAAATTTAAATAAATTTAAAAAGAAAGGCGAAAGCTCAAATATTCTTATTTAATTAATTTCATGAATTTCATTTTATTTTATTTTATTTTAAATTAATTTTGTTTTTTTTTTTGTTTTATTTTAATTTTTTTTTTTTTCCATCTTATATTATTTTATTTTTATTTTATTTATTTTTTATTTTATTTTATTTTATTTTATATCATTTATTTGTTGTTTTTTATTTTAGTTTTTCTTCATTTAATTTAAAATGCATGTTTTTAAATTTATATATTTTTTTCATTTTATTTGTTTTTTTTTTCCTTTTTTTATTTCTGCTACTTATCCGCCTGATTTACTCCATTCTTCTATTACCTTTTTTAATGCTTTTTATAAACGCAGTTTTTTTTTTCAAGCTTGACCATACAATATCCCAAATAATAACTGACAAGCACAACAAGCTACAACATAATTGCCATTCCATAAGCCATAGCAACGCTATGGCGATAAATACCATAAAATTTCTAAAAAAAAAAGTAGTAAAATATTTACTTGAATGAGTGAAGGTAGCGAAAGGCACCTAAGCTTTTGCTGCCCGCTAAAGGCGTACAAGGCGGCGTAAACAGCTGGTTGAACATGGCGACGGCGTTGAATACAAGGAATGCAAAGGATTATTATTAAAATAATTGCTTGCATAGCTAAATAGTTGGTGCAGAAAGCAGAAATGCAAAAAAAAAAAATATTAATAGATACCAGGTATGCAAAAAAAGCGGAGTAGATGATGAAAATGCTTGACGTTCACGCTTAAATGGGAGGCAGAGAAAAGCTAAGCTCGCTGTCGCTGTTGCATCTGCTACTGCACTCGCTCTGCCACTCTCTTCAAAGTTTTCTTTAACTATTTTTTCGAAACTTTAAAACGACAGCGAGTTGTTAGCTGGGTTTTAAATCCACTTTACTTTGTTGTTATTAACTTTTCACAAGGTGCAGCTCCTTTAAAACTTTTTCATATTTTTTTTTTTTTGGTTTTTTATAATTTTTTATTTTTTTTTACACTCTTTCCTCTCCTGTTAAGCTTCACTTTATAGCATTTTAAATACTTTATTAAGCTGCTGTGCTCATTCTTCACTCAAACAAGCTGCACAAATTGCAACGCTCGGATGTATGAAATAAAATAGCGATGAGCAGAGATAAATTGTGGGTGTAAATGGGGATGGATGGCGTGGTATGTGAAGGGATGTGAGAATAGTGGAGCAGTGGAGAGCTCAACTTTTTAATTAGCCGCATAAAAGCACCTAATGACAACAGCTTTAGTGTTGTTGCAGGAAAAAAATAAAAATGCTTAGAAATATACATGCAGCAGTGCAACAACAACAGCAACAACAATAATCAAGAAGCCAATGCACTCTTTAGCCTTTATGCATACCTCGTATGCACATATATATTCATATATATCAGTTTACAAAGTGCCCTCGAACAAATTTGCTCGTTGCTCTCAGTGCAAAAAAAAAAACAATTTCAAAAAATTGTCATTATTTTTAATGAAAATGATTTTTTGGCGCCAACATTTAGCAAATTAATTACAACAACAGTAAAAAAAGAAAATAAAATAAAAGTATTTACTTTCAAAAGATGAAGCCACACATAGCGAGTGCATGAAAGACAAAAGCATTTTCGTTGTTGTATTGGCAGATGCCCTCTTCCTCTTTTGTACTTCGTCTTATGTCAAAAGCAAGCATGAAATGACAGAAATTACAAAAAAATAAAAAATAAAATAAAAAAATATTTGTGGAAAAAAGATATTTTTAAGAGTGCAGCTAAAGAAGACCGAATGAAGACCAGTTGATTCGATTGTGTGTGGTCTGCTTTCAGCGCCAACTCATGCACTTACCAACAAGCTTTTATGCTTTTGTGCTTTTGTGCTTTTAGCGCAATAACTTTAATTGCTTCCATGTTGTTTTTACCTTGTCCATTTTGCAGCTTAAAGATGTATTTGAAGCACAACAAATGGTACAATGGAAAGGATTAATGTGATTTTTTTTCGTATTTTTTTATCTCGGGATTATATATGGATTTTTTAATTCGAGATTTTGTAAATCTTTTTTGAAGAGCGATGAATGTATTTGAGGAGTGCTTACAGAATAATATAACTTTTTTTTAAATTTTTTTAGCATATTTATTTGCATTTCTTTCTTATTCAGCTTGGTGCATGAAAGCTCTTAAATCATAAATTTTTAATTTTTATATTTAGCAATTAAATAATTTAAAGGAAGCTAGTTTTGCAATAGAGATACTTGATTAAAAAAAAAAATTTCATTTGATTAAATACTTATTTTTGAAAGTTTTTTTTTGTCATTTCAGAAATTAAAATAAATTCGAAACTTTTCTCGAAAATTCTGTTCAAATCTTTGGTTTGGTAAGCGCTGCTTTTATAAATGCAGAATTTTGCTGGGCAAGAGCTTTCACTGAGCTTTCATCTTAGTACTCATGAAAGCTCTGTGAAAGCTCTTGTACAACTGAACTGTGCTTTAATAAAAGCTCGACTTTTTCTCAGCTTTTATTAAAATGAAATGTAATTTAAAACTTAGTATTTTTAGGTTCTGAGGAATTCCATATTTATATGATATTATTTTCGTAAATTTCAGAACAATAAAATGAAGTAAATACAATAAAATACAGTAAAAGGGATGAAACAAAATATTAAATAAATTTTATTCTAAAGTTTTCTCTAGAATTTTAAAAGTTTTTTTTATAAGAAAGCTTCTCGGTAAGCTTTCATTTGTGGCAGTTGTTGTTTTCAAAGCTAAATGATTAACATCAAAATTGTTTTTTCCTGTTTGGCTAGAGCTTTTCCCATTGCCTTTCTTTTCAGCTTCCACAAGTTTTTAGGTTTATGCTCAAAATTAAATGTCTTTTAATAGTGAAAGCTCTTTCTGCGTTTGTTGGTCGTTTTAAATGCTTAAAAAAATATTATTTATAGTTTGGCAGTTATAAAATTCAGGCTCTTTCAGTGAAAAAAAAAAAATTATTTGCCGCGAAAATTGCGAAAAATATAATTTACGTGCAACTAAGGTAAGTGAAAACTATTTTTCATACAATTCAGGCTAACATATTTTTCTCATTTACTCATCACACATTTTTCTTATGTTTTTGACACTTCAAAAGCCCATAAGTCATGCTGTCAGCGCTTATTTAAACTTCCACCATAAATAATCTCATTAAAAGTTAAGGTGTGTGGCAATAAAAAAAAAATTCTGCGCATAAAAAAGAATTCAGAAAGGAATCAATAATTTAAAGTTTGCCGTGAAAAATGGCAAAAAGTTTCAACTAACAAAAAAAAAAAAAAATGTAAAGAAAAAAGTTGATTTAAGTGCAAAAATAGCGACGAATTTGCTAAAAGTTAGCCTGGAAAAATGCTTAAAAATTACGAAAAATCAAATTTTAAATATAAAAAAATTTGACTCTGTGCCTCTCTTATTCTCCACTTTTCGGTGCTTTGAAAATTTTGTAAAATTATTTTAATTTTTTTTTGCCAACAGCTGGCGTAAAGAATGGCACTGCCGCAACGTAGCTAAATAAATTTGTTGCAGAGAGAATTTCATTCTTTAATACATTTTTGTGTGTTTGTTTTAAATTTATTTTCCCATATTTGTTGGCGGCATAAATCATTCGCAATATCAACACTCGAAACGAATTGATTTGATACAGTTTTTTTTCGATTTTTTTATTGTCATTTTTTTCACTTTGTACTTTGGGCTTTTATTGTTCGTTTTTTGTTGTTGTTCTGTTGATAAAGAAAAAGCGGAAGACAAGTAAGTCAAATCGAATGCGATTTGTAGAAAGTTTCTTTTTATTTAGCTTAAAGCAATTTGGCGGCGGTTATTTGACTTGCACTTCTCTGTGTGGCTCTCCTCTGCGGGAGACAGGGATTGCTCTGTCTCTGTATGTGTTTGTGGTATTGTCAGACTCGCTTAGCCTTTCATTGCTGGTTTTGCTTTGGTAAAGTACAAGTTTTTTGGTTTTTTGTTTATTTTTCTTTATTTTTCTTTTTATTTTTTTATTTATTTGTTCGTTTATTTCTTCCTCTTCCTTCTATTACATCAACCAAAAAGCTACAGAGTTTAACGAACTTTTTGGCATTTTGAAAATTTAACATTTATTGATTATTTTACTTTGATCCACTATTCAAGAACTGGATAGAACTGGCATTAACAATACTTTAAGTAGAGCATAAGAAACTCTCAGACATTACTTTACCGCTTCTGTGAGACTTTGAGGTACTGAGTCGATGAAAACTTGACTAAACTTCACCTGACAGCCTGGAAATGGTATAAGGATCTTAAGCGTATAGAGACCCGAAAGCAGAACTAATTTACTCAATTATACAGAAAGTGTTTGCTATTGAATTGAACAGTGGAAGTGTCATCGTTTGTCGTCTTAAAATGTAGTTTCTTTAACTTCAAAATGGAAAGGGTTTTTCCCTAAATCAAGAGCTCTAAAAACCAAACTCGATAAAAATATTTGGTATAAGAAACCACCAGGGATTCAGTACTCTGTAAAAGCTCTTGTGTGAGCTTATAAGAAGTGCCAAAGTCTGCCGAAGTCCGATTCTGCTTAGTTTTAATATAATAAGCTCGCTCAGCGGAGAGTAATGATCTCACAAGAGCGCAGACACAAGCTCTCTTTCAATGTTAGTGTCTTAAAGAAAAAGTCAAAGGTTCCCGAATTCACTGCTCTCGGAGGACAAAATCTCTTTTAGTGTTAGTACGCAACGGAAGAGATGACTTTTACCACTGCAGTTTAAGAGTTGAAGAAATCACCTTAATTAGGGCACTTCTATGGGAAGAAGCGACTAAAATCGAATAGTACCCATGAAAATTATTAAAAAAATCAACAGATATTGACTCTACCGGAAATTAAAAGCAAACGAGCTGTAAGTATTCGTTCAACGGGGCGATGAACGCATAGCCAACGGTCTTCATCTATTTATCTTGCATTCGTAGTTCAAATTCAAAAGGAAAACCATCTCTCGTTGCGAGATTTACCGCCATTTTGAGCTTCTTTAACACTCTGTAGCAAGAAAAATAACCTCGGAGCGTACCGCGTGACTGTTGAATGCATAATAGGCGACTAAAACCCAATAATTTCCTCAAAACTCAACTTTTTACATCGGAACTCTCGCAAAATTCTTAACAAAAACAACAGAAATTGACTCGACTGGAAATTTGAAGCAACCAAGCTGCTAAGTATTCGTTTAACTAGGCGATGGCCGCATAGCTAACGGTCTTCATTTATTTTTCTTGCGTTCGAGCTCAAATGCCAATTGAAATTCATCTCTCGTTGTGAGGTTTACCGCCATTTTGAGCTTCTTTAACATTCTGCAGCAAGAAAAAGGACATTCCAGCGAACCGAGGGCCTTTTGAATGCGTAAAAGGCGACTGAAATCTAATAATTTCCATAAAAGTCGACGTTTTACGTCGGAACTCTTTCAATATTTTTTTAAACAACAAGAGAAGATGACTCTATTTGAATTTCCAAGCAGCCGAGTTTCTAAATATTCGTTCAGCAAAGCGTGAGTCGCACTACCAGCGCTGATATGGACTTTATTCACGTATTTTTGGTGCAGAGCTGAGATTCAAACAGAAAACGTGCTCCATCATCGGTAGGTTCCTAGCGTTGTAGATCTCTTTAACTCCCCGAAGTAAGAAAAAGAAGCTTGAGGTGTAATTAGAGGCGTTTTTAGACGATGTAGAGATCATTCTTGAAAGCTATACACCGTTTCTGCTAGCATGGCATTCTTTCACCTAACGGAGTCTACCCTCAGACTAAATTTTTGTTACACACTGCATGAATTTTTCCACTTTCTCGCATAGTTATGAACGTCACCATCAAAAAAGAAGCTATTATTCAGCACAAAATTAGTCGAAGCGCTTTGATTGGTGAAGAGTTTATACAAAAACCTAATAAATTATATATATATATATACCATATACTAATAAAGAATAGAATATATTCATATACTTCCTGAATAAATAGGAGCTTTGCCTGTAATATTAACAGCCGAGTAGGGTTAATAGCAAAATAAAAATAGAAAAGCCAAGTTGTATTACGGCAGACAATCACATTTGGAAATATATTTGCACATGCAAATGTATATACGTTTATAAAATAGTTTGCTGGAATTTCATTATTTACCATGTCGTTGTCGTATATGGTGGCAGCTTAAAAATACCATCACACACACACACACACACATGCCCAAAAATTGGGCACACACTGAAGCCTCTCATGTGTTTGCTCTATATATTACATGCGGAAGAGAGGGTAGAAGCAACCCTGCCGCTAAGCTTTGCGTTTGAACGAAACACTTAAAGGGCTTCACGAAAATTTGTGTGTGTTTCTACAAATGTACGTGCATGTAAGTGTGATGTGTGTGTGTGTGTGTGCGGTAACCAACCAAAGATCGCAAAAGCTTACACACTAAATGCTATGTGCTTAAGCTGCTTGTACATATTATAATACCTCATCGCTTGTGAGAGTATGTCAGCGATTTAGGAAGCAGCATAGGGGCTTCATAGAAGTCTCAAAAAAAAAAAAAAAAAATGGCATAGAGGAAACGAAGCAAATGTGGTTTACTAATATATATGTATATATGTGCTTATATATATATATATGTAATAAATAAAATAATATGTCAGAAATATTTCTTTCAAGTTTAAGGAATTTATGCAACTACTTAGGGTACTAAACCTCTCTTCCATTGATAATCCGAACCGTTCTCCAATGGTTCCACAAACTTTAAGAAAACTATATATATTTTTTTTTTGGTTAAGTTTTTTTGAGAATTGCTCTACAAACGTTTTTAAAATTTTATAAATTTAATTGCGTTAATTAGTATTCAGAATCGTTCTCTAATCGTTCCAAAACCTTTGAAAGTATTTCTGAAACGTTCACCAATGAGTTTCCAACCTTTAAAAAATTCAAATGCTCAAATTATTATCCCACAACCTACTCTAATGATACCCTAACTTTGAAAAATGTTTTTGTAAAGCTCAAGTTCATATTCACAATCGTTCTTCAAACGTTCTCCAAACGTTCTCTCATGTTTGACAAGATTATAATGCCCAAATTGATGTCCAGTATTGTTCTTCAATGGTCTTTCAAGCTTCGAGAAATTTATAATGCACAAAATCATATATATATAATCATTCCCTATTTGTTCTCAAACCTTTGAAAGCATAAAGAAACCGTTTTCCAATGGTTCTCTAAACACAAAAGAGATTTAATGCTCAAATTCCAGTAACCTCTTCTATATTATATTTCTGCTGAAAACTTTGAAAGCATAAAAGTACATTTTTCAATCGTTCTCCAACCTTTGAATAAATTTTTATGCTCAAATTGATATCCAGTAACCTTCTCTTATGGTTCCGCAATCTTTAAATCATTACTAGAGTGCTCAAATTTATATCCACAATCGTTTTCACAACGTTCTTAAAAAATTTGTAAAATTAAATACTTAAATTTATACTCAAAATCGTTCTTCATTTGCTCTGAAACTTTAGGAGCATGTATGAAATGTTCTCCAAGAGTTATTCAGCTTTTGAAAAAATTAAAATGCTCAACTTGATAGAATTGTTCTCCAGTCATTTTTCAATTTTGTAAATTTTAATGCTCCAATTGATATCTATAATCGTTCTCTAATTGTTCTGGAACCTTTAAAAAATATATATGAAATGGTTTTCCAATATTTGAAAATATTGTAATGCTTCAGAATTTTCGAAAAAGTTCAAGTTGACATTAATTAGGGAATTGTTCTCCAATTGCTCTTTAACCTTTGAAAATTTGTAATGCTCAAATTGATATCCACAATCGTTCTCCACTTGCTTTTCAGCAACAAAGCAACAACATTTGAAATTTAATGAGTACAGTATATTAAATCTCAACTCAAGCTCAAGTTGAACTTAAACGAAAGCACTTATTGGGTGTTTGCGTTTTAAGCTATTTTGAGTGGGTAAATCTAGAGTAAGCAACAACTTGAAATTTTTCGGTACTCCTCGTAAGTATATTTGTAGATGTGAGAGTATGTACATTTATTGATTTGCGATTTTCATGCAATCTTTTAGTAACACACTTTCCAAACGATTGAGTCTCTCTGTATGTACCAACCATTTATAGCAAACACTGTGTAACCATAATGGCAAAGTATACACAAGTGCCATTAGCAGATCGAACAGATCGGTCATCATTGAGTTACGCAACAAAAGAGGTACGTGACTTTTTGCGGTTTGTGAGGATTTTCATTCACATTGAATGAATCAAAGGAAAGCAACGACAGAAATGGACACTTACTCTACGCTCACACAAAAAAAGTTGTAGTAATAAAGATAAAGAAGGAGGTAGAAAGAGGTAGAGAAAGAGTAAGGTGGGGTTTCAAGCAATCATCTTCAAGGAGATGGCTATGAAATTGTACTTTGCTATATACATATGTATAGATGGGAGTATTGGAACATAGCGACAATCAACAAAATCATTATTACAGCACGTTTTCGCTCTGTTCACGCCGTGTAGGCAAGTTAACCCAGGTGGTGGTGGTGGTGGTAGGAGTGCCTGAGGAGTGAAGGACTTATTTCTACTTTTTGGCTGATGAAAGGGCTGATTTGTTGTGTTTATGGCAAGAGCAAATGTTTGTGTATAAATAGTAGTACAAGTAATGGAAGGACGACCTTGAATGGCAAGAAATTGTTATTTTTGTTGTTCTTATGCTTTTTCCTTTCGTAATGTTGTGCCACTTTGATTTGGTTTGTGTATAAACACACTCATGCTAAAATGTTTGTCAACAGTGGTGGGGTGATTACAACTGGAAAGGGTTGTGGGTTGGGTAAGGAAAAATATATACATATATATATATATATATATATATATAAAATAAAATAAAATAAAATAAATTAAAATAAAATAAAATAAAATATAATAAAATAAATTTAATAAAATAAAAGGAAAAGAAATATAATAAAACATAATAAAATAAAAATAAAAATTAAAAAAGGTAAAATAAAATTAAAATATATAAAATAACAAAATAAAAATAAAAAAATATAAAAACAATTTAAATAAAAAATAAATAAAAATATAAAATAATATAAATTAAAATAAAATTAAAATAAAATAAATTATAAACTTAAAATAAAATAAAATAAAATGAAACAGAATCAAATGAAATAAAAAAATAAAACAAAATATCACAAAGCGAAATAAAAACATATAATAAAATAAAACAAATTTAGATAAATAAAAAAAAAAAAAAATAAAATAAAATAAAATAATATCAAAAAATAAATAAAATAAAATCCAATCAACTCAATTAAAATAAAATAAAATAAACTAAACCAAAATAAAATAGCATAAAAAATAATATTAAATAAAATCAAAAAAAAATAAATAAAAAATATTAAAAATGTATAAAAAATAAAAATAAAATAAAATAATTAATTAAATTAAAAGTAAGATAAAATAACAAATTAGAAAAAAAAAATAAAAAAGTAAAATAAATTTAAAGAAATAAAAAAAAATAAAAAAAAAACAAAACAAAATAAAACAAACAGAACAAAAAAAAATAAAAAAAATAAATAAAATAAATTAAAGAAGAAAAAAACTTAATTTAAAAAAATAAAAAGAAATGAAAAAAAAATAAAAATTAATAAATAAAAAAAAAATAATATAAATTTAAAAAAAATAAAATTAAAGAAATAAAATAAAAATGAAAAACAAAATAAAATAAAACAGAACAAAAAATAAAAATAATTAAATAAATAAATAAAAAAATAAATAAAAAAAATGGAAAAAAATAAAAAATAAAACTAAAAATAATTAAAATAAATAAAAATAAAAAATAAAATAATATAAAACAAAATAAAATAAAGTAAACTATAAAATCGATTAAAAAAGAAAATTTGCATAAAATGAAAACTAAAATAGGGGATAACAGCATAAATGAAGCAAAACGATATTTAATTGTATTAAATAAACTCAGAATAAGAAAATTAAGAAAACAAATTTTTTATAATCTTATTTATATTAAACTAATAAAGTATAATAATAAACTTTTAATGCAAAAATAAATATACCCACTTTCCAACGTTGTTGTGATTAATTAAATAAAATAAATTTTTCATTTTAAAACCTACATACTCACATACATACATAAGAGCATCGTAAAATTTATGCAATTTTCGTGTCAACTTTGTTTGCCAACAAAATGTTGTTTCAATTTATAACAATTTGTATGCACAATATGTTGATTTCGAAATTAATTGTTTCAAATTGTTGAAATGGAAATTGCTAAATTGTTAGTCGAATTCAATAATTGACTTATGACTAAGTGATAAATGTGCTATGAAAATTTGGCAAAACAAATTTTCAAAGCAAAAATTATTTTAAGATTTTGAAATTATATTTATTTATTTTTCAAATCAACCTTAGTTGTTTTCCAAACTAATTTCAAGTATACTCGTACATAGAAGGCTAAGCGATTCATGTTAATTTATCATCATAGAAATTTTATGTACAAAATTTGTTGCTTTTTCGTTAGGAAAAAAATAATTATTTTTCAAAACTAGCGCATATTTTTATGACAGAACACTCCGCCCAACCGGCAAAAGCCGAATTCGGCGCGCCAAAAACTAAAAATGACAAATCTACAGCTGTCATAAACCTTAAAATATGCACGTAGGCTGGCATGTGTGTATGTATGGCTGTGTGTGTACGAAATACAAAATAAAAATTGCCAAATAATTAAAATATTAAAAACGACGACGCAAAGAGTGACCGAAAAACACAGCTGCAAGTCATCAAAAATATATAAATAAATACACCACTCGACGCTGGCAGAGCTTTTGTACTCGAGCAGCAAGGGTGATTAGAACGTTTGTAGGTATGTACAGGAATGTACAATAATGTGTTTTGTTTATTTTTGTTAAGAACTTGACAAAGGCGGGTGGCGAAGGGTGGGCACATTAATTTTTGGGCAGATAAGTTGTCGCGCCGAGTAAATGACAGTCTACGTCAGTGACGTTAATGGACAGATGGATGGTATGATGTGAAATATGAAATTGTATGGCCGGCAGAAAGCAATGCTACAGTTGGGCAGCTATTCGCAGTTGAAGCAAATGCGGATGTTGGTAGTAAATTCTCGAGAAAATTCCGTTATGGAAAGCTTTGGCGGAGATTTGAGGGCAACATGTAAAATAGCATCGGATATATGTGTGTTGAAAGAATTTCAACAATTTTGAAATAATTCTTACAAAAATCAAAGAAATACGGATTTTGAAAGTTTTTATTTAATCAAAACTAAAAAAAAGGAAAAAGCGAAAAAAAATAAATTAAATTAAATTAAGTAAAATAGAGAAAAACAACACAAACTGCGACTAATTAAATAAAAATTTTAAAAATTAAAATAAAATTAAATTAAATTAGAAAGTAATAATAAAAAATAAATAAAATTTTTTTAAATAAAAATAAAAATAAAAAAAATTAAAAAAATTAAAGAAAAAATTAAAAAAACTATTCTCTAAATAAACTAAATTAAGAAAAAAAATAAAAATTAATAAATAAAATAAAACAAAAAAGTCAAAACAAATGAAAAAAATTATTAATTATAAAAATATAATAAAATAAAATTAAATTAAATAAAAAATATAATAAAATTAAATGAAATAACTGACTAAATAAAAAATAATAATTATTAAAATAAAAAAAAAAGATAAAATAAAACAAAATTAAAAATTAAGAAATAATATTTAAAAAAAGAAAAAAAAATATTAAAAAAATAAAAAAAATAAAACTAAATGTTAAATATAAAAAAAATTCTAAATTTAATTAAAATACAAAATTAAAATAATATATAAAAAAAATTAAAATAAAAAAATAAAAGAATAAAGAAGAATAAAAAAATTAAATTAAGAAAATAATAACGAAATAAAACATAAAATAAAACAAAAAAGTCAAATTAATTGAAAAAATATATATTAAAATATAAAATAAAATAAAATATAAATAAAGAAAAATAAAATAAAATAAAATAAAATAAAATAAAAAATAAAAAATGAATGAAATCGAATAAAATAAAATAAAATAAAATAAAATAAAGAAAAATAAAATGAAATCAAAAGTAAAAAAAAACAAATTAAAAAGGATAAAAAAAAAATTAAAAATTAATAAAAAAATAAAGAAAATAAAATAAAATAAAATAAAATATAAATTAAATTAAAGTTAAATAAAAAAGTCCTAATAAATGAAAAAATATATTAAAATATAAAATAAAATAAAATAAATAAATTGAAATAAATAATTATTATAAATAAAAGTAAAGAAAAAAGATAAATTGTATTGGATCCTTTCTATATTTATAGACATAAAATCACATAAATACGCTCAAAATTAATTTATGAAACATATGCAATTTAAATTTTTTTTGCTGATGCGTCAGAAAACACACACACAGTTATATGCAATATATTGCCAAATATTTTTATTAAAAACATATATTTAAAGATAATGTAGACACTTGATTATTAGTATAACGGTATATAATTGCGTTGACGTCATAAGCGTTTCATTCTACAATTGGTTGCGCTGCATTAACTGCGAAAAATAATTTAAAAATACTATTTCAAAGTAAACATTAAAAGAGATTGATGGTAATTAAAAATAAAAATCGAAATAATGAAAAAAAAAGAATTTTAATAAAAATAACTTAAAATTAAAAAAAAATTTTTTTTTATATTTCTTGCCTTTCACCAAAAAATTTGCGCGCTCATGATGTTGCCGCGCCACATTTCATTACAAATTTTGGCACGCCAAATGCCAACGTCATTCATTGAGGGACTGATGGAACAGTAATGTGATGTATACAATGTGTGTATGTGTGTAGAGATATATATAAATATAGCGACAGCCAGAACCAATGAAATGCAACAAATGGACTGCAATGTGGCACAAAACAAAGCCCACCAAGCGAGCGTCAGCAGACGAGCCGATGCCGAGTAAAGCAGTTTAACGATGTGAAGAATAAACAAGAAATAATGAAAACACACACACACAAATTTCATGCTATAAATAGATTTAAGCGCATGACAAAAATAAAAAAATTAAAAAGAGATAAAATGAAAAATTAAAATGAAAACATTCGGACAAAGAAATTAATGAGGAAATATAGACGATTCTTTGAAAAGTTACGGAAAAATACAAAAAAAAAAAACACACAAAAAAATTTTGTGGAGGGATCTAGATTAAAAAAATAAAAAATAAAAGAATATCTGCAAAGACGCACATACAACCAATTTCATTTAGACACCACTCAGCCTGTCTTTTCTTTACATTTCTATTTTTAGGGCAATAAATTCGCCACTTCGATTTGTTGGCATTTGCTAGGTACTTGTTAAAAAATGCGTAATTCTTTTGAACTACAAGAAGCACTAGTGTTTTTGCATGCCACAGACTTGTAGCAATGCACTTAGGCCAAAAGCTCATGACCAATTGCGTCAATTTGGTATTTATCGGCGCCGATAGAATGCAGCGTTGACAAGTTGATATTCAAGCAGTGTAGAATTGGTAGGTGAGTGTAAGAGAGAGAAGGAGAGAGAGGGAGAGGAGAGAGAAAAAGCTAAAAAAGCTTCATTAAAATTATCATAGAGTGAAACTATAACAGAAATATCGTTCTAAAAACTAAAGACAATTAAGCCAAAATTTGAAATGAGAGCCTCACAAGCCGATTACAGGACTTTAGCTTCAGATTATGGGCACGGGGAGGTTGAACTCTTTTAATGGACGAATGAAGAAAATTATTAGTTAAAGTAAGGTTGAATTGGATGAGCCCAAGAAAATTCCACACAGAAATACATAAAGGCAAAGTATGTCCGTTCTAATAAATGTAATGCAGGTCAGAGGTCAGCAAAAAATATCTGTTAACTTTCAATCTCAGCCTTGCAAACGCAAAACATTCCAGATAGAACTCCTGATAACTTCGATAATGTATATAAGTCTTAATGTAAATCGGACAATGAGCCACCTTGGGTAAGAGGGGTCTCGTATCCCTGCTAGTGTAGGTCCGAGTTCAGCCTTCGCTGAGTTGGCACAAATTAACACACTGCTTCCTTGATACCAGTAAACTTTGTCTGAAAAAAGCAATTATAATGTTCTGTAAGTCGAAACACCTCGTTGATGGCATAAGACTCCAACATCATCGAGCTTCTCGGGAAACTTCGATCCAACCAAGAATATGACCTTTCATGAAATATCCCAATCTCTTAAGGTTCAACCCTGAGAAAAAAATGGTGAAAAAGGCGTTATTTGGCACCGGTTTGGATGCGCACAGCTCGGAATGAAGTTGTTCCACACTAGGAATCAGACTCTTTGTGTTTTAGCCCGATTTTGGCAGTGGCGTTCGCAGCCAATAGGTTGCAGTGTTTCGTAATGCAACACCAATGCAAATGAGATCCTTGATCCTCCTTCGATTTTGTGGATTTGCGTCTCGATGTTTTTGGAAACAAATGAAGGGACCTGCCTTTTATTCTAAGCAGCCTCCGAAAGCCCGATGGATTTTTATGAAGAGCTCTTATTTCATGTCAGAAATATACTCGGAGGGCTTGACAGTCCCTGCCGATGGGCAACCGCAAATAGAAAAATTTATTTTCTATAATTTTGGATTCGGAATGGTAGTACGCAGTGCTAACCACTCGGCTGTTGCGGAAACGGCTCCAACTTTTACCGATAACACTTCTGACGAGATATAAGGCGAGAGACGAAGTGAGCAGAGAATTTTTTACATGTCGAAACACACTCCTGGGTGAGCAAAGTAGGGAGTTTTGGTAAAATATTCAAAGTTAATGGTCATTGCAGGATCCGTCAACATGATGTTCCAGGCATATATAAATTTAATTCATTTTCTTCATCCTGCAAGATGACTACTTCTTGCTTCTCAGGGGAAGGATAGAGAAGAGATCACTAGAATTAAGCAAATTCTGAAAAAGAGCGACGAAGAGTGTTCTATTTAATACTACATCTCCACCGAGATGTGTTAGGCAGCTCTTTAATAAGAAAAAAATATTGTTGAACTTTATAGAATCGTCTCCCGTGAGGTTTCAGAAAGTTTTAAACTTACCTTATAACCACTTGCTTTAAAGAAAACAAAGAACCTGAACGACCTCGTAGGACCCTTATATACGTCTATCTATTCACACAGGACATCAACATCCCGAAACTATTTTTTACCTTGGAAAGCGCTTAAGTTTGCTCCCTGCAGTTTTCCTAACACAGCTTCGACGATAATCTTAAATATTCGAGTTAATCAAGCTTCCTGGTCGGTATGCTTTTATAGGAAGATTTTTTTGAAGAGGAGCATATGGTGGTGGCCTTTAAGTTCATTTACTTGCAAAGATATGTTTAAAGGTTCTAAGAAGATCCAAGACCTCGCATTCTTTTCACCACTAGAAAAGTTGAAGATCTTTCACATAGTGCTAAGTATTTTTATGAGATTTTGATCTAGAATTTCTTCCTAAGACTACAGTACAAGTTTTACCTCAGTTGAATACCGTTATAAAAATACAGTTACTTAAAAACACTTTAAATGCGACCGCGCCGAGGATTTGTGCCAGAGAATGGGGATGGACACTTGAAAAACCAAAAAAAAAAAAATTTCTACTCGTGGGCGTTATTGCGATTTTCAATTAGCGAAATTAAATTAAAAAAAAAAAAAATTACTACAACACAAACAGCAACCAAACAGAATTGGCGCACTAGAAATAGAATGAACGAAGGCAACACGCAATGCGAAATGCCAATGAAAACGTAAAAGCTTTTCGCAATACAATTTCGCAAAGCGAACTGGAACACTGGATGGAATGAAGACAGTGCTGTGAAGGAGAGAAAGAGAGGCAGAGAGCGATGGTGGCGGGAGATTGCTGGATATATGAGACGAGGAACTGGCGCATAAAAGTAAAAGGTCAAAATTTAGCGCACATATGAGTTGCAAAAACAAAAACAAAAACAGCATATATACTGAAACAAAAACAACAAAAAGCGTATAAATGAAATTATAACAACAAAAGTAAATAAAATCCCGACTAACAACTTTCCGCTCATATATTTTCGCAACACTTTGGCGGATTAGCTAAAAATATGTACATACCGAGAGAGAAGAAGCACAACTACACATGCAAACACACACAAATAAAGCTGGATATTCGTAAGTATGTTTTTTTCTATAAATATATTGCTTTTAATGTAGATTTATTTGCTTGTGTGTGTGTGCTTGTTTGTTTGTTTGCCTGTTTGCTTTCCGTATGTGGGTGGTTGGGCGTTTGGTCGGCCGTTGGGCTTGCTGAGCTTGCTGAGCTCACCAAAAAATTTTATGGCGTAATATAAATGGCAACAACAACAACAACGACAAGCGTCAGTAAAACTACCCCCTACAAGTTACCTCCACCACCCACCATCGCTGCAAACAACAACAATTATAATACTAATGCCACCACTCGTGGTAGCAACATTAATCGCTGGAACTTAGCCAGCAAACAACAACAACAACAACAACAGCGGAAATAATAATAGCACTAACAACTGCATAATCATTAAAACAGCAACAATTTGTGAAATTAAAGACGCCGCTGAAAGCATCAAAAATTATTTTATATATATATAATAAGAGTATATAAGTTTGTATGTATGTATGTGATTCAAATAGTTAAATGTTTGGAGGCTTTGGGAAATATATGTACTCAGCTGAGTGAAAGTGTTGAAATTAAGTGTAAGAGGAATTTACGCATTGATTTAAGGCTTCCAGCGGGAGCAAAATTGGCTGACTGTACGAAAAAAAAAACAAATAAAAAAATTAATATTTTAGTAAAAATTTAATACATAAAATTAACTAAAATAATATAAAATAAAATAAAAATTATAAAATTTTTTTATTAAAATAAAATTAAATAAAAAGAAATTTAATTAAAATAATTAACCAAAAAAAATATAATTATAAAATTGAAATCAAATTAGGAATAATTAAAATATATTTAAGCACTTTAAATACAAGAGAAGGTGAAGTTATCGGGATTTTCAACAGTTAACATTTTCTTAATACATTCCCCAACTTCTAAAGTAAAAAATTCGAATAATTTGAATATAAAATCAGTTTTCTTGACTCCTAACGTTGTATCAACAAATTTTTCAAACGTGTAGTACTCTTCCAACAATTTTTTATCCTTTTTATGATAATAAAAATTCAAATTAATAGAATTGGGGATACTTTCTTCCCTTTTAACGTTTTCTCAACACATTTCTCAACTATACTTTATTTTCTCAACCATTTTCTCCAACCCATTTTTATATTACTTTAATTTATGTTTTTAAAAATGACAGTTAATTTAGATTGAAGACACTGTCTAAGCTGCTAACATTTTCTCAACACAATTCTCAATAATTTTCTCAACTCTCTTTATTCCTTTGGCCAGTTTAATGTGAAGCAAAAATCATGTAATCTTCAACTGAACTGAGATTCTTAGCGTTTAACATTTTTCCAACTCATTTTTCAGATTTGACTTATTTTCTCAACAATTTCTCCACTTCTTCTAATTATCCTTTAAATTATGATAATGAAAATCAGTTTATTTAGCTTAAAGATAATTCCTAGAGTTTCTAGCATTTTTTCAATCTAAGTCTGAAAACATTTATGGAAAAAAAGACAAATAATTTACATTGAAGATACTATTGTACTGAGTACTCAACACTTTTATCAATTTTGAAGCCTTTTCTCAAATGTTTCTTCGAAAGGTTTTATTCTTTCGGCCAGTTTATAGCATTTAAGACATTTTTGTAGATTTTAAGATTTTCTCAATACAATTCTCAACACTTTTTTTAAATTCTCTTATTCTTTTGGTTAATTTAAAATCATGTAGTTCACTTTGTTAGCTTTCAAAATATTTTTTAACACATTTTTCAAGCTTATGTTGTTTTATCAACACCTTTCTCAACAGATTTTATTCATCTGAAAAGTTTAGAGCAGTAAAAATACAATAAATTAACACTGAAGACATTTTAAAAGTGGCTTAGACTTTGTCAACACATTCTCAACACTTTTCTCTAGCCCTCGTTAGCCTTCTGTTTATATCAATAAAATGTTAGGGAAATAACTAATAGTAAACGCATTTTTTTCGATTTTAATCTTTTCTCAACAAATTCTCAACACTTCTCTCAATTCCTCGCTTCATTTCCGTTGAATCGGAAAACTCTATTACAGAAAATATTTTTTTTTCAATCTGGTAAAACTTTAGCATAAAATAAAGTAAAAAAATAAAATAAATAAAACAATAATATTGGGAGTAATAGAATAGGGAGAGTTGCGATCACAAAGAACTTAAACTTCGATAAGAATTCAGCATTTGCTTAAGATTGAATTTCACTCTCACTTTTCAACAACCAGCAACCAAAAGTTAAAGCCAAAAGAAGCAAAGTGCTTACTATTAAATTGAGGGGGAAAAACTGGTGGTAAGGGCTGGCAGTCAAGTTTAATGTGCGTGTTGGTTTTGGGGAAGCGCTTCAAGGCGAAAGTGATTTTCGGTGGCGTCAACTAGACGACATTCAAAAAAAAAAAAAAAAACAAAAAAAAAAAAACGAAGAAAATTCGGAAATAAATAAAGAAATGTTGTTAGAATTTGCGCAAACAAGAATGAAATAAATCCACGATGAACATTGCCAAGCTGTCAACAAGAAAGAATACAAAAAAAGCAGTGATAAATAAAATGCGACTTAGACGACAGCTGAAATTGCGTTTTACAAATCGTTGTTTCACTCGTTGTAATGTGAGCATTGAATTTCACGTCGTGTATTTTTAATTACAAACCATAATGAGGAGTTGGGCGGGCGGTAGAGGCAAGGCCTTACGAGTAAATAAAATCACATTTTTGCCAACTAACTTCTTCCCAAATTGGAAGATTGATTGAGTTTAGTGATGGGCGATCAGATTAATATTATTATTTTTCCCCCTCTCTGTGAGAGGATAATTGTTTAGCGAAAGCGGTAGGGCGTTACAGACTGCGTAAGCGACTGTGACATGTACTGCGTACTGAATTATTTTGGCGTCGATTGGACTTTTACTAATTTTGGTGGATTTTTTTCACATTTTTACAAGCAAATGTTAGCATTATGTTCCTCAATTTCACTCGCTTAGCGTGTTTATTCTTACTTTTGTTTAATTTGCACAGAAAAAACTCTAAAGATTGCACTATTTCCTAGCCGAACACGCCCAGCTGGCGGTACAGTGTTAGACGCACGCACATTACAATTGCCAATTTGCTTATTCACTCATAGAAAACTCACTCTCTTGCGCTCACTCACACGCTGTTGCCAAACGTAGGCCTCGCAAAATCTACACACACACACACACTACTACTACTACTGCTCACTCACTCACTCACTCACATCATACGCTCTGCATTGGACCGTCGCTATTATTGCATTGCGTGCGACAAAAAATTAAAACTTTATGGCGCCATTAAAACGTCGACGCGGCGGCGGTGTCCGTCCACTGCGAAAACGCATTGCGGTACTCGGTAATCTCTAGCGGCATGGCAAGGCATGGCATGGTGTGGTGTGGTGTGGCGCGGCGTTGCTGAAATAATTGCAGATGTTTTCGTGTTGATGAGCGTGTTAGTCGGTCGGTCGGAGGTTGATTTGTTAGAATTTTGTTAGACTTGTGTGTATGGATTACGGGTGTTGGTATGCTTAGCTGCTTGACTTCCGTTGGCCGGCCGACAATGGCATGCTTGGGTTGTAAGCTCGTGTATGTATGCAGCATATAGTATTGCAATTAAAATAATTACGTGTGGGTTTGAAAAACTTATATTTTGTATATTTTCTTATTCTTTACAGGTTTGAAGTGGTGGCATTTCCAAAAACGAAAAACAGAAAAAATAAAATAAATGAAATAAAAAGAAAAAAAAAATTGCTGAAGACTGCCATTGATTTGGAGGTTAACTCATTAAAGCAAATTATGGAATCAAAGTGGTCGGAGCGATTACAGTAGAAGGAAATTAAAGGCAAGTAAAATTATTATTTAAGCCAAATGAAGCTATTCAACCAAAATTATTTATTCAAAAGGTGCTATGTATGTAAGTATAATATTAGAAAATAACTTTTTCAATTGTTTGGCATTATTAAAATAATAGTTTAATATTTCAGATTTAGCAGTCAGAAGGAAGACGCGTGAAAGTGAAGTGAGCTAAAAAAAAAAATTCTAAAAATTCTATCAAATTTTGTGCACAAAGGAACAAAGAGATATTCGAAAGGGAAGGAAATGCCAATAAATGTTAGTAAATGAATAAAAGAAATAATAATATAGAAATCGAAGGAAAAATGTCCGCAATTGTAACGCGTGATCCATTTCGAGGTTTCCTATTTTTTACAGAACAAAACAAAGAAAATTCAAATCTAATGGGGAATGTTTAATATCATTCGAAAAATTATTTTTTGGCATTTATGTTTTTTTGAAGATTATCTCTTTCAAATATTAGCCGCGGCTACGTCTCAGATGGTCCATCCATTAAGTCCGATTTTCGATAACTCGTTCGAGCATTTCGATCTGTAAATGGCGAATGATACGCGTGATGTTTTTCTCTAAGGCCTGAATCGAAGCGGGTTATCACCATAAACTTTAGATTTTACATATCTCCACAGGAAAAAGTCTGAATCACACAATCTTGGTGGACATTCGACCGACCGAAAATGTGAAAGTATCTGATTACCGAAGTGTTCTCTCCATTGATTGATGCGATGTGTGGGAAGTGGCGCCATCTTGTTGAAACCATATGTCGTGGAGATCACGAGCTCCAATTTTAGGTATCAAATAGTCGGTTCTCATGGCGCGATAACGGGCGCCATTGGCGGTGACGTTCTCACCGGCATAATTATTGAAGAAATATGGACCGATGATTCCACCGGCCCACACCCCACACCAAACCGTAGTTTTTTCTGAATGAAGTGGCAGCTCTTGAATCTCTTCAGGTTGCTCTTCGTCCCAAATGTGGCAATTTTGCTTGTTTACATACGCATTGAGCCAGAAATGGACTTCATTGCTAAACAAAACTTGGCTCGAAAACGTCGGTTCTTCTTGGAACATTTCAAGAGCCCATCATAGAGCGAAGTGATGTCTTGTGGGGAGGTCGAGCGGCTTTAGTTCTTGCACAAGCTGTATTTTGTAACGCTTTCAAATTAAAATCTCGAAGTAAAATACGCCAAGTCGTTCCATACATCAGTCCGAGTTGCTGCGAACGACGTCGAATCGACTTTCCATGGTCTTCACGGTACACTCTCAGCTACGGCCGTTATATTTTCTTCATTACGTGCTGGACGTGGTCTGTTCGGTCGAATATTATCCAATAATGAATGCTGTGACTAAAGATGGGTGATGGTGGTGCGAATAGTATGTTCATCATAAACCACTTAAATAATTAGAAAGTGTGGAAATCCTCACTTAGGGATATGGTGAGTAGAGTAGTAAGCGACTACATAGACCTTGAGTTCTTCTTCACAATATATTCAAGAAGGTATTGAGACTAACATACAAGGGAAAATAGAAATACAATTTTGAAAAGAGATATTATATATAGATGAAAAGAAGTGAAGAATATGAGCTTAGTCCGCGCCAAGCTGCAATAAAAACCATAATCTCACATAGAATTACGTCGGAGAATTACTTTAGAAGCACGAAAGTAGAGGATAAGGTGCCTGGTTATTCCTGGCCGAGGAAGTTACAAAACTAGATATTCCAGACCATCGTAAACTTCGCAAAAAGTGTTGAAATTCTATGTGACGACTAGTTGGAATTATATTGAAGCTCCATCTATCCCTACAAAGGACCAAAAAGTCATTGTAAAGTATAGCCTCCAGTGAGTATAACCTATGGAACCCATAATATGAGCACATCGAAAGTAATGAAATCAATAAATACACAAACTTTAAGTTTGAGAGGATAATTTAAAAAATTAAAAATAAAAGAACTTATAAAAAAGGAGACATTCTTGCTTTGCACTTAAGCTCAATATTGTCTTAAGCGCAAATAACCTTTCACAACAAATTTTCATTACTTTTCAATTCTCGGCGGGTTTATTGGCGAATATAAAACGAATTGAAGTTGCGAGCTCTATGACATGTAACACCGCAAAGGACACTTTACGATGTTTTACCTTTACACCGGATAACACTTGCTATATTTCATTACCAATTGGCCGCCATAAGCTTGATTACGATTACGATTCTTCAGTGAACCTTTTAAAAACTCACAACATTTTATGCGTCTACCTACTTCCATGTCATAAAGTGACACGCGCCCATAACATTACGTAGAAATATATTTATGTATGCTACTCGTATATGAGTACTATTAGCTTTAAAGGAGTACAAGTAGCGTAATACTGCGCCTCATAAAAAAACAACAAGCATTCACCAATGTCATTAAATAGAAATATATACCAAATGGCGGATATTATGGCGCGCCCTGTGCGATTTTGTTGCCATTGCGCGCTATAACTTTTTGCTTTTTATTCTTTTATTAATTTTTTATTTTATTTTATTTTTTATTTTTTGATATCAAAACAACTTTCAGTGGATATTTTATTAGATGCTATTAAAATCATAAAATTTCAAATGGTACTCAATCAATTTTCAATTACTTACACATTTTAACCACAATACACATACAGCGAGTTGACGTACTCGTAAGGTGCTTACGGAAGGTTCGCATGTCCTGTTTTGATGTGCGCATGTGGCAGTCGTAATGTTCATAAAACGTACAACTCATCTACGATTAAGTCGAGGCTATCGGTCGGCCATTACGCCTGAGGAAACATTGTACTCATAAAGATATACTTATATATACATATGTAAGTAGCTCCCCCTTCGCCCATTTAGCCTACCAACACACCTATTTTGTATGCGACACGCAATGCATCTATAGCTGGCTGTTATGTAGCTAGTTTCGCAAAAGAAACATTTGTTTTACCGTTATTAACTTTTAAGATTTCATTTATTTTTACTTCATTTGTTTCATATTACTTTATTTTATTTTAGTCGATTTTATTTTATTTTACTTTCTTTTATTTTACTTTATTTTATTTTTTTTTTATTTGTTTCATTTTTTTTATTTGTTTTGTATTATTTTAATATATTTTATTTTATTTTATGTAATTTTGTTTTATTTAATTTTATGTTATTTAATTTTATTTTTATTTTTTTTTTGTTTTTTTTTTTGAATTTTTTGAATTTTTAATTTTTATTTTATTTTTATTTATTTTTTTGAATTTTATTTTATTTTATTTTATATTAATTTATTTTATTTTTTTAATTTTATTTTATTTTACTTCATTTTATTTTACTTTATTTTATTTCATTTCATTTCATTTTATTTTATTTTATATTAATTTATTTTATTTTATTTATTTTATTTTATTTTTTTTTTTTTATATATTTTTTATTTTATTTTATTTTATATTATTTTAATTTATTTTATTTTATTTTATTTTATTTTATTTTATTTTATTTTTTTTGTCTCTATTTTATTTTATTTTATTTTATATTGTTTTTATGTGGTGTTTTAGCTTTTAAATGTTTATAAATAATTCACCACTGTCAGTGTTGTCTTACGCATTGCACTCAGCGCTCAATGGCTCTCCTTAGCGCTGAAAGCACTTATTGGCTCACCACGCATTCACTCGAAGCTTCGAACGCGCCAAATGAAGTGCACACGGTTGCGTTGTTCCTTTAATGTTTTTTTTTTCTCAATATAAATTTTTTATTTACTTGCTTCAAGTCATTGGTCGTTGTTATAACAAGAAACAAGAAATAAATAAACAGTTATATGAAGGAGTGGCGAGCGTTGGAGCGCAGATTGCTTGAGTACATCAGCAATAAATTTCCCAATGGAAATCAACATAATATAATTGACTTGCTTGCTAAATTTACCAACACACACACACACACACATACATCCTAATACATATAAAGGCATACATAAGACTTGTATTTATTGCAACATACACATACACTCTCAAAAGGATTCGCTCGCTAAGTAAACGGAGCGCTTTTCTGCTTCCGACTATGAGCGGGTAGACAAACTGTGGAGCAGACATATTACTAAATACAATATAACGAAGTTAAAATATATATAAAAAAAAAATGGAAGCATATTTTAAAATAAGAAAAAAATAAAATAAAATGCAAAATAAATATAAAACTCCAAAGGCCTGTCAGCTTGACAAGTAACAAACAACTGGCATAACTAAACTCTAAATTAAAGACCAGAAAAGTACGAGCTTTTATTTGTATGTGTGTGTGTGAACAAATATAAAAAGTAACATTTTGCTATTAATTTCGTATTAAATATATAGTTTCTACCCACTATCTACACTAACAATTTTATACGGTTTTCCTTTTTTTCTTCTAATTTTCTACCTTCCACACTGCTTTGTCGATCCACTGCGCATAGAGAACATGGCACGAGGCCGTCCCCTTAGCGGCGACGACGGCGAGAACAACACAAATTGATAGACAACTAACATATGAAATGCATTTGCATTAAATCGGCTAAGAGGATAAATTGTACAATAGGAAAAGGGTTTGAATAGTGAAAAAATTTATATATATATATATATAGAGAGAGAGAGAGACAGAGTGAGAGAGAGGGTAAAGGTGAGCGTGTGGGCGTGGTTGGCATATGTTGCTTAGTGAGTATGGCTTCCTGTGTTGTTGTCAGTGAAAATAAAAATGTTGCCGAGTAAATTATTAAACAGAAGTCGCTACTAATTGTCGGTGAATCAATAAAAGTAATTAAAAGTGACATTGGAGCAAATAGTATATAATGCTACCGGAAATAAATTGGCAAAAATTTGTTATTGTCGGTAAAATTGTTTTGAGAATTATTTAATTTCAACAATTAAAATATTTTGAAAGCAACAACAGCTCACTTAAAAAGTTTTGTAGTGAAAATTGGTAACGACGCTTTATAATAGTTTGTGTCTTTTTATATGAAATACATTGTCTAAAATACAGAAACCATAATGACTTAAGCTGATTTTTCGGCAAATTCCACAATTCGCAATATAAGCAAGTATGTGAAAATTGGCAACATAGTTAATACGAAATGCTCCACTTATAATGGCATATTAACCTTCATGAATTTCAAATTTCGCTATTATTAGTTAATTTTCATTTTTACAGATTAATAAAATGAATTTCTTTATTGAAAATTGGCAACAACGTGTTTAAGGAAATATAGAATTCCTTCGATGGATATAAGGTATAAATTGACATGGCTTATTGTTTAAAGTTTTAAAGTAAGCACAGTGAAAAAAAATGTATATGAGAAAATTGGCAACGTTGCTTCAACTTAAATATGTTTCGCTAAATTAAGTGAGCTATCTATAAGCAGGTCATACATAAAATCATATATATAAAATATAAAATTTAAAAACGAGTGAAAGCGAAAATTGGCAACAAGGCAACACAACAACTTCCGCTAGAAAATAAGAGTTACGTAAGCGAGGAAAAAAGACAGGGAGTATGAATGTTGCGTATATAAAGATTGGCAACGTTGTTTTTTTAACAATAAAGAGACCAATGCTTTTTATTTTTATTTAATTTTATATTTTTGAATTTTATAAAAAAGGAAAAAATATGAAAAATACAGATTTTTTGCGAAAATTGACAACATTGCATGTACGAAGGCTGCCTTTTTTTTACTAAAACAAGGGACAATAAAGAATTATTGTTTCTTTTAATGAACGTAAAATTTTATTTTAATAACGACAGGAAAAGTTAAAGTTTAGTATTTGAGAAAATTGGCAACACAGCACCTCGATTGCAATTTTCGAACCCCCCAAATTTTTAGTAATGATTATGAATAGCTGTGCACATAAATATTTCGTTAATAAGTATACTTTGGGTTTTTGCCAAATTTAGCAGAAATTTAGAAACGTTGCATACAATAGAAAAATTCACTTTTTCTCATACTGGGTGGTAAGCCACAATTTGGAAAAAATTTAGTATAACTCAAAGTAACGGTTTTATAAAAATTACAAATGAGTAGTCAAATTGGTAACTTAGCTTTTCAAATTTTTAACCAATTATAATTTTATAGGAAAAGAATTGAAGAAGGCAATAGTAATTAAGCTTATTTAATACTTTAGCACATCAGGAAAGTATTTTTTTTGCGAAAATTGGCAACATCGCATACCATACCAAAGTCAACTTTTGTTAATATAAAGATACACAGAAATTTTATGCTCATATTTCACATTGTAATCCAAAGTAGCGCTTATATGAAATTTTAAGAAGAAGCGAAAATTGGCAACATGGCATGAAAGAGTTTTATTCTATATAATTTTCTAAAACAAGCTAGATAAACATGAGTTTCTTTTCTTTTCTGGTAGTTCGGTTCTAAAGTTTTAGCTACAAGTTTTTAAAGGTAGATTATTACGAATATGAAAATTGGCAATATGGCATTTATTGCCAATTTAGATTTATTCCAAAAAAAGCAATGTAAGTTATTTTAAAACAATGCTTTGAGCATGCCTTAAATTTAATATATTAATTAAAGATTGTGGATTATTAAATTAGCGAAAATTAGCAACATAGCATTCTTTTATCAATTTTTTTTTTATTAACGAAGGCAAAATTAAAGCAGTATTTTGAGCATGCTTTACGTTTGGAGTTTAAAAAAAAATAAAGGGTAATTAAGTAAATGAAAATTGGCAACATAGCCTTAAAAACTTGAAAAATAAATTACTATAAAAACAATCATTTTTTAGATCGGCTTTTGGGGCTTAGAGCATGCTCGTTATACTACAGATTTAAATATTGACTGAAAATGTGTTTGTAGTGAAAATTGACAACCTTGCCTTTTTAGCAACTATTTTCCATTTAGACAATTTTTCCCTTCCGCTGATTTGCTAACAACTCATAAGCATAAATAATAACTGCACACACACATATATATAAATTTTCCTTTTTTGGGGTATCATAAACTAAATCCAAGCAGCTAGTAAATATGCCATACTGCAGAATGCCGGAAAACTTTTATGACTATGTAAAGGCACAATTCAACTTATTAGTTGAATTTCCTCAAAAAAAAAAAAAAAAAAAAAAAAAAAAATTTAAAATATAAAAATAATAAATAAGAAAAAAATGAAAATAACACAGTACAAATGCACAAATTGCAAAAGCATGGAAAAATAAATTTAAAACATAAACAAAATATAACTTTTTTATAGTCTCCTTTTGCAGTCACATCATATTTATTACCTATTTTCCTTGCACTTCTTTTCCCCATACAAATATTATTTTCTTTTTTTTTTGCACTTTTGCAATAATAACAAAATATGGCGCCATTTGTATATCTTCCGTTTCCGTTACGATTCCAATTTTAGTAAAAACTTTGGCGGCGTTGCAGTGCATACATACTGAAGTGTGCAAAAAAAAAGAGAGAGAAAAAATACAGCACACGTGATAGTTGAAGCATACATTCAGGCGCAAATGCAGGTTGACTACACTACCACGAGGAATATGATGTTCATTCAAGAGCTTGGAGAATGTGACTGGTTGACGCCAAGCGAGAACGAAGGACGAGCACAACGGCGACAGCACACATACATACATACATACATACATATACAGCCAAAATTTATGTATATTTCAAATGTAGTTTTCAACGTTGCATTTTTTATTCGTTGGCACTTAGGCTATGACAATAATTGCGGCGGCAAACGCTTCAAGCCCTTCTACATTCAGCTGCCATAGTTGATGTAACGGTGCACGGTGTTGGTGGCGCCTCTGCGTTTGTTTTCTCTTTCTTTTTTTGTGCCTCAACTGTTGTGGCGTGCTGCTATTTTCCTATTTTCCACAAGTTCGAGTGTGCTTTTTCTGTGTGTGTATGTGTGTGAGCGTGTGTGTGTGTGTGTGTTTGTTATCCTGACCTAACCGTCTTTTCGGTGCCTGTCGCGGAAATGTTGGCCCAACATGCAAACCAAAAGTTTTTATTTGATTTTTTCCCCTTTTTTTCGGTGAGCCGAGTAACTTTCTACACTGCAAGCATTTATTTACTCACTCTACGATGAGCGTCTACTAACTATTTCTACCCCTGTGAGTTGTCGTAAAAAGTACTACACTTTTTGTGTGTTGTTGCTAAGTAGACGACATAAAAAATTAGTTTGGAGAAAGGTAAAGAGCGCGTCGTAAAATTTTTTTATTTTTTTATCCTTCTATTCAGGTGAAAGCGCTGCTGCCTCCACCAATAATATTCATGATTATCAACATAAAAGTTCTAAATTTGCTAAAAATTAAGTCGGTTGACATGTTTTTGCTCTAAAAAGTATATTTTCTACCCTTCGGAAATTATTTACTATTTTATTTTTTTATTTTTGTTTTATGCCATAAACTCTACTCGCATTTCCGCATATAAAATTTTTCTTAGGAATTCTTATTATTATTATTTTTTTATGAATTCATATGCTCAACTTTTCAACTTCCCTCGCTCATACTTTTCTGGCCGCATTTTTTTTTTTTTTTGTCTTATCATTTTTATGCCGTTGCCTCATCGTCAGAATGGTAGGTCAGTGAGTTTGCTTTTGTGCGCAAATGTAAATACTAAATATACTACATACTACAATTTTTATGGCTTAGAGTCATAAATTTTTTATAGAGTATGCGACAAATTTTTCTTCTAAGTTCTTAAAATAATAATGTAATTTTATATTTTTTAATAACCTTTTTATATTTTTAAAGTTACGATATAAAAGGTTGTAAGAAAACTCTTGCAACATTACAAGTGTGAAGAAAAATGGCAACGTAGCTTCAGTATACAAAAAATTACAAAAATAGTAGTATGCATTGATCGATTTTCAAATCAAAAATAATATGTATTTAAATAAATAAATAAAACAAATAATTCATAAGAAAAGTTAATGAAAATTGGCAATTGGGCTGAAAATTGGCAACGTAGCTTCAGTATACAAGAACTTTTAAAAGTAATAGCACGCACTAATCGACTTTTAAACAAAAATAATATGAATTTAAATAAAAAAATAAATAATTCGTACCTAAAAAAATTAATAACAATTGGCAATAGTGCTTTTGCATTGCTAGTGTGCTGAAAATTAGCAACATAGCAGGTAACTGTTCAAAGCTGTACTGCAAATAATAGATATTTAACGTTTCTTCATGAAAAATCGAAAAACTCTACCAAAACAATTAGTGAAAATTGACAACAGGGCTGAAAATTGGCAAGTTATAGTACGCACTAATCGACTTTTAAACAAAAATAAAATGTATTTAAATAAAAAAACAAAAAAGAAAACAAAAAATTATTCATACTAAGAAATATTAAGGAAAAATGGCAACCGTGTTACTTCATGAAAAATCATAAATCTCTAGCAAAAAAAAAAAAAAAAAATTTATGAAAATTGGAAACATAGCTTTGCCTAAGGGATTTACAGCGAATTTGAATAAATTATGGCACTTTAAGTGGCTGTGAATTACAAAAGAATGTAATGTCCAGAGAAATTTAGTAACGAATATTAGTGAAAATTGGCAACAAAGCATTCTTTAAATTTCACATGTATACTACACATTTAATTTTTCATTAAAGCATATTGTGTACTTAAATTCAAATTCAATTACTCGCTTTGTTGCCAATACAATTATAAATATTGCTGAAAATTGGCAACGCAGCAAGGTCAAATTATCCTTCAATTATGCTCTATAAGTAAAATGTAAAATATTCATTAAAAAGCAATATTAAATATGAAAAAAAAAGAAATTATTATTAACGAAAATTGGCAACGTGGCATCTATTGAAGGCTATTTAGAATGACTATAGATTCAGTGTTTAATAACGCTGATTAAGTTTGTTAAATATTTGAGTATAAAAATAGGTCCACCAGTACTTATAAAAAAATTAAATGAATATTGCTGAAAATTGGTAACGCAGCAAGGTAAAATTATACTTCAATAACGTTTTATAAATAAAAAGTAAAATATGCATTAAAAAGCAATATTAAATTTGAAAAAAATTTATGTTATCATTAATGAAAATTGGCAACGTAGCACGTATTGAAGGACTACTATGGATTAACTTTTTAATAACACTACTTTAATGCATGAAATGTTTTTATGCAAAAATATATCAAATTGTACGAAATAAATTCAATATTGCTGAAAATCGGCTACGTAGCTTGCCGTTTCGAAAGTTTTAATTATATTTTCTACATAAAATACCATTACTTTTTTCAAACCTATGAATTTAGGAATAGTCTAAAATAAGCTTACTGACGAAAATTGGCAACATAGTTGAAAATAATACACGTACCCCAATTCATTGCAACTAATACTTGATCTTCATTTATTTGTACAAAGCTTAGCTTTATTTCCTAATAAAAAAAATTTATCTAATATTGCTGAAAATTGGCAACATTGGATGTATGAAAGACTTATTTTCTAAGATTTCTTTCCGAATCACTTATCTCAAATGCAGCGGCAATCACTTAGCATTTATTTTTTTTTATTTTAGAAGCAGCCTCGTCTTTTATCATAAAAAAATAAGGAAAATAGAAAACGTTGAAATATGTTTTCCAAAAAAATTCAAATATTCTTACCCTCCTACTACCAGTTTTTAGAATCAGACAAAAACGAAAAGCCTAAGAAAATTGGCAACAGTGTAAGTGTAAAATTGAACTCCAAAGATCGTCTTAGGCGATCCTGAAGGGAAACAAATTTTAAATTCACGCGTTGACTAAACAAGAATTCTTCGAATTCATACACTTGGGCTAATAAAGACCAATAATTCTCTACAAAATAGTATTTCCGTTATATGTATGCACTCCAAAACCAGAATTGCAAAGAAAAAAGAAAGGAAAACGAATAATCGAATTGCATTTTAATCCAATTAAATGCTTTTTTCCCCCAACCCTTTCTCAAAAAAATCTCACTTTGTTTGCTTGCGTGCATACGGCTTTCACCTACCATTTACCAACCACCGTTAGCATTTCATTATATCGATTTTTTTCCGACACATTTGCATATGTTTCATGTGGCCTTTTTTTTCGTGCCAACAACATGACACTCTGCCTGTATATGTACAAATAAATGGAAAAAATAAGCAAAATGTTGTTGCGTTGCCAAGGTAATGGCAAACAAAGCAAAGAAAAATATGTGGCCAAAACACAGTATTGACCCGTTTATGAACACAACAACAGCCAACAACTGCAATGTAAATGTGGTGTGGTGTGGAAAATGGAAGGAATTGATAAGTACGCAAAGTAGAGAGGTTGGAAGGTGCCTTGACGAGAAAGCACAAAATACTCTGTTTTAAAATTGAAAAAACTAACTGAAATAGAATTATTTTGAGAATTGGCAACAATGCATTTTAAAAAACCGTTTAGTACAGAGTTGCAACTTTTTTTGTGATAAGGTAGATACTTGAAGTTATATCTATATATATATTTTTGTTAAAACAATACCGATTTTGCAGCAACATAATTTTTTGGGGAGAAAATTGACAACAGTGCAGCGGTCAACCGTTCCGCTTTATTAAGATACGCTTAATGAATTCGGGTGCCAGAATTCCGCTTTAGATATAGGAAGTTTATAAATTTTTTAATTAATAATTTCATTTAATATACCTATGAAAATTGGCAACAATGCATAGCAATTTTGTTATTTCTAAAACTTGTGAATTTTGGTAAAAATTCAAAACTTCGTTAACTATTATTACATATTCCGTCAATATTTCTCCAATTCAATTACAAAAAAAGTATGAAAATTGGCAACAAAGCATTTCAACATATTTTTTTTTATAACTATTGTTGACTTGTTGACTAGTTTCTAGAGTTTTTTTTTTATTATTTAGAGATTTTTTGAATTTTTTGTGCCAAGAAAACTTTAAAGATTGCGAAAAATGACAACAGCGCAGTGCATACAAGATTATTATGGAGCTGAAAACCACTTAAGTAACAGCATATTTTGCTCTTAGGTTGCATCCGCCTAAAATAATAAAAGCCTGAGGCTTCTCCAGGCGATTAAAAAAAAATCTAATAATATAAAATAAAATAAAAAAATTTCAAATTAAATTAAATTAAATTTAATAAACAAACAAAAATAAAATAAAATATTATAAAAAAACATAAAACAAAATAATATAAAATATATTTAAAAAAATTATATAAAAAATAAATAAATAAATAAATAAAATAAAAAAATAATAATTAAAATTAAATACAAATAAAAAATAAAAAACATTAAATAAAATGAGATTAAATGAGAAAATAATAATTAAGGAAATAAAATACAGCTAAATACACACTTTTAATTTAAATAAAACAGGATAAAAACAAATACAGTATACAAAATAAAAAATAAAAAAAATTTAAAATCAAAATAAAATGAGAAATTTAAAGGCTTCCCAAGTGCCATTCAACTGCGCTAACAAAAGCACGTTTAATAAACTTCTCAAATTTCAACGGAAACACCAAAAAAAAAAAAAAGATTCTCAAGTACTTCTGCGCGCTATTTGTCTGCCATTTAAGCGCGGTGAGCGACTTCACCTCTACGCCTATTCTCTCATATAAATACTACACCTGCCACCTATTCCCACAGCATCACTTTCGTTTTCGCAAATCCTTTCAACAACAAATGCTTACCTGTAAAGAGAAGAAGAAAAAGAAAGAAATTTTTGAATAGATAAGTGTCTAAATAAGAGCCTACAAAAAGGCATACAAAGGCATTTTTTATATTTTTATAAGCGCTTATAATGCTAATAGAAGCGGCGAAAAGAGTATGCAAAAAAATATCTCGTTGTTAAGTCTTATTTATTTCTTTATTCTTTTTTCGTTATATTTCTTGCTCTGCCAAAAATACTCAAGCAAATAATAATTGAATTTATTCCACTTGCACGCGTTTGACGTTGAAGAAAAATAAATGTAAGGCAGTAGTTGGTGTAGAGGAAGGCGCGAGCGAGCGAAACCGATTAGCTTGTTAACACATACACACCCATACATACATACCTAGTTTTTAAGGTTAAAAAAAAAACAACAACATTTGTTGGTTCTGCTAATGGCGTAAGGATTTATGGTCGCGGAGAGTGTTAGTGAATAGTAAATGAGCTTACGGGCAGCTTGTAAAGTTTTGTGTTAAATAAAATTGATTTTCCGGTAAAAAAAAGTTCAAAGAAATTTTTTGTTTTACGTAAGGAAACCTGAGTTCATAACTTTATTAGAAATATTGAAATAATACTGAGTTATCTCGTGGATACTCTTTAAAGAATTATTAAATAATTATTCTCATTTCTACGATCTAGCGGAATGGCAAGGTTGCTAAAACGATTGGTGAAAATTGGCAACAGTATAGCCAAACACACGATTTCTTACGTGCCCAACAATGAGCGAATATTTTTCAAATAATCCCTAATAGAGTTAGTTGAAAAGAAAGAAAATTGGCAACAATGTTTTGTAAACGAGACTAACTGTGTTGAAAATTTCTATACAATTTTTTTTAATCGCCCTATAACTTGAAAAAATTGTCAAAACTTAAATTACTTAAATTAATGGAAAATTATAGCTTTAGTTAACTGGTCGAGTGAAAATTGGCAACAATGATTATTATGTAAATTCCCCCATCGTAATGACCCCTTTACGATCACGCATTCAAATAATTATGATAAATAACTTACTAATATTTAATATCTAATTATGGATACACAACGAAAATTGGCAACATTGCTCTTTTACTAAAAAAATAAAACCTTTGTAGAAATTTAAAATTCAGTTAATAAGAGCAATGATATCTAGAACTAAATGAAGTGAAATTCAATTAGTTGTAAAAAAATATTTCTGATATTTCGTGAAAATTGGCAACAGTGCCTTATATTAAATGCTAAACATTTATGTATAGACTTTTGAGACTTCTGAAGCCCATATAATGGCCCATAAAGGTGACCAAAATTAACTAACGTTTAATATTTTACTCTAGAAAGATAGTGAAAATTGATAACATTGTTTTTTTTAGAGAAAAAATACAAACTATTTAGAAATTTGCAGTCGAGTTAATTAAAGAAGTGATTTAAATGATTAACTAAAATGTAATTCTAATACGTTTAACATATTTAGATTAATCAAGCGAAAATTTGGCAACAACGCTTACCGTTAAAACCTATAAAATTTGTATTATTATCTTTTAGTTAATTAGCCAATAAGTGGTATGCAAAAATTACTAAGGTTAAATCTTATTCTTCAGACAAGAAAGGAAAATTGGCAACATTACTATTTTATTAAAGTTAGAAATTTGATTTACTAAATTTCAGGCTCAAGCGTACACATACAGACATATTTAAACTGTGAAAAATGGCAGCAGTGCCTTCTTTTTAAAGTTAAAGAATCACTTTGAAAATTTTATATTGAAGGTTATACAAAATATTGCCTTATTTACCTGATTTTATCAATTTTTTTAAATTTTTTATACATTAGTTAAACAGCGAAAACTGGCAACATTGGTTTACGTTAAACCAAAAAAAAAAAAAAAAAATTAAACTCTCAAATCCATATAGACCCTTTTCTCTTATTTAAATTATTTAATTACAGTTTTTTCTAAACATAAAATTTTTTAAATATATTTAAAAAAGTTAATTTAATTTTTTTTTACTTTGAAATTTATTTTTTACTTTTTAGCTTTACTTTATAAGGCTTTCCGGCATCAAATTTCATTAAATACGCCAACATAATGCCTAGGCGTTTTTAGCTTCTCACTTTTCCATTCACTAAACATCAAAAATGCATCAAATGAAAAAATTGCCTAGAAATCAAAAAAAAGGAAATAAATAAAAATCGGCAAAAAAATTCCCTACAAAGTCGCCACTTTACTTTACTCACCGCCTCTGTGCCTCATTCACTTTACCGACCATTTTCAGATATTCCAATTCCAGCACTGCAAAACAAAGGTTCATCGGGGAGGGCAAATGCGCTAAAGTTTACAAAAAAAAAAAAGCGCACCACTTCCTGGCAACTATTGGCTGCATGCAGCATGCATCATATCACTGACTCAGCCTCCACCCCAGCCTCTGCCACATTTTATTACACTGTCTTTGCTATCAAGCTCACTTTCAAATTCCTTTATCGCCTTTGTCTTGAAATTCAAATGCTTTTCAATCACTAAATTTTTTTCACTCTCTCTCTCTCTCTCTCTCTCTCTCTCCATCTCCTCACACTCGCAATTTGCTGAACACTTCAGCGGTCGTCGTGCCTGCCGCCGTTGGCTGTCACTATTGACATTTTGGCGGCTGGTATAAAGCTTGAAGCTTTAAAGTTCGTTAAAAAAACGGAATATCTTTGGAGTAGAGGGACAGGGGGAGAGGCAGTTAGTATGGAGTAGCCAGTCTGCGCTACTAACAATTTCCATGTCCGTTCTTCTGCTGCTTCTGGTGGCACTTTCAGGCCTCACTGATTCTAGTACGCTGTGTAGAGACATACATATATATATATATACCATAAAATTCCCTAAAGACGCCAAATCATTCAATTCCTTCCTATTTCCACTGTTTTTGTTCTATTTCTGTGTGTGTGCGGAATGTAACAATAGGCGTACCGGCTGCGTGACAGGATAATGGCAGGATGCTACTCTATGCCAAAGTTTTTAGTTAAGGATATTGTCTGTCATTATTATTATTTCGTTTTCGTCCATTCAGGCGCACACTCACTTCACTCAACTAGAGAATTTGACAAAAGTTTCACAATTTGTTCGTACTTTTTTTGTTGTTTTTGCATATTTTCCCTGCTTCAACCCATCCACCCACCACTCAATATGCTCGAACTTTTCAATTATTTGAAAATCCTTTCAGTAAGCATTACCTTTATTATTATGCAGTTTGAAAAAAATGAAATGAAAAAAGAAAAAAATCGAAAAATTTAAATTGCTCAATAATAGCAAGAAAAATAGATATCCTTTGATATATCCTTTGATGGCAAAAGGCTTATAAAGCGTAATGAGTGGCCTGCATTGGGGGCTGAGTGAAAAGACAAATAGTAAAAGATTGTGGAAAATTACTATAAAAATAAATTAACAGTAAAATGTAACAACAATTGATATGTAAATACAAAAGATGCGCTCAATGAAAAGCACAAAGGATTTGTTGGTACTTAATATTTCGCTATTCATGCGGGACACACTTCAAGCACACACAGTACGTGGGAGAGTGAGTGATTGGCATAGCATTTAAGTGTCTAAATGTATGTGTGTGTGCATGTAATACAACAAATAAGTCGCACTCAGCGTAGCAAGTCCAGAAGACTAATGGGAAATACGACTGGACAATGGCAGCCACTCAAAGGCGACGCAAAAGACAAATAAATGATAAGTATCAAGAGAAAAGTAAACAAATAATAGTTTAAAGTGGTGAAAGAGAGTAGAGATTTTTTTTTGAGCTGGAGTGGAGAAGTAATTGTGGGAGTGAGCACAAGAAATGTCTTTAAGCAGTTAATTTTAAGTAAAAAAAAACTGATTTTTAAAAGAAAAAAAATATTTCAGTAAGAAAAAAATATTTTAGAGGGTGTTCCGAGTAGAGATACTTTTTTCAATAGCCGCCTTTTTTTGATAGATCACGCGTGAGTCACGCAAAGCTGCCAATTTATTCTTGTTCGGAATTGCTTGCAATTTCATCATGGAAAGACTCACTTACGCCTGAACAACATTTACAAATCTTTCAACTTTATTACGAAAATTCACATCCTGTAAAGAAAATGTGTTTCGTGCGTTTCGCTCAACTTATGGTCAACATAATCGGCCTACTGAGCGTACTATTCGCAACACCATCACCCATCTTGAGAACCAGCATTCATTATTGGATAATATTCGACCGAATAGACCACGTCCAGGACGCAGTGAAGAAAATATAGCGGCCGTAGCTGAGAGTGTACACGAAGACCGTGGAGGGAATCGATTCGGCGCCATTCGCAGCAACTCGAAATGACGTATGAAACGACTTGACGCATTTTATGGCGAGATCTTAAATTGAAAGCGTACAAAATACAGCTTGTGCAAGAACTGAAACCGTTCGACCTTCCCAAGGGACATCGCTTCACACTATGGGCTCTTGAAAAGTTGCGAAAAGATCAAAGAAGACTTTTTCAAGTCAAATTTTATTCAGCGAAGAGGCCCATTTCTGGCTCAATGGGTATATAAACAAGCTTAACTGCCGCTTTTGGAACGAAGAGTAACCTGAAGAGATTCAAGCGCTGCCATTTCATCCGGGAAAAACAACGGTATGGTGTGGTTTGTGGGCCGATGGGATCATCGGTTCATATTTCTTCAAAAATGATGCCAGTGAGAACGAAACCCCGTCAATGGTGACCGGTACCGCGCCATGATAATCGACTATTTGATAGCTAAAACTGAAGCTCGTGATTTCAGGGACATTTGGTTTCAACAAGACGGCACCACTTCCCACACACATCGCATCAGTCAATGGATTTATTGAGATAACACTTCGGTGAGCAGCTAATTTCATATTTTGGGTCGGTCGATTGGCCACCAAGATTGTGTGATATCACACCGTTAGACTTTTTCCTGTAGGGGTTTGTAAAGTCTAAAGTCTATTCGGACAATGCCGCTTCGATTCAGGTTTTGGAGAAAAACATCAAGGGTGTCACTCGCCAGTTACCAGTCATTTCGACTAGCTCGAATGAGTCATCGAAAATTGGACTCAACGGATGGACCATCTGAGACTCTGAAGTCCAATCGACAGTCATCCGAGTGGACTGCACACGATAAGCCCGCTCCAAATCGTGGAAAAACGCAACAGTCGGCTGGGAAGGTGATGGCGTCTGTTTTTTGGGATGGAATATATTACATTGACTACGTTGAAAAAGGAAGGACCATCAACAGCGACTATTACATAGTGTTATCGAACCGTTTGAAGTACAAAATTTGAAGAAAAAGAAAGTGCTGTTTCACAAATGGATGGCGAAAATGCATGAATAGGGATTCGAATTGCCTCCGCATCCACCGTATTCTCCATATCTAGCTCCCAGCGACTATTTTCCATTCTCAGATCTCAAATGATTCCTCGTTGGGAAGAAATTTTCATCGAATAAAGAGGTGATTGCCGAAAGAGAGGCTCATTTTTAAGTAAGCTACAAATCGTACTGCGAAAATGATATCGAATAGTAGGAGGACCGCTAAAATCAGTGTATCACCCTTGATGGGAACTATTTTGCACAAAAAATATGATTTTTGCAAAAAAAAAGTATGTTTTACTATGGTATGCCTGGGACTTTTCAATTGACTTTAGTTTATTGATTAAAATACTTATGTATATAAATAAAGGTATGCGTTTGTAGATTTTTGATGGAAAATTTAAGAAGATTTTTCAAAGAAACTATTTATTGCGACTTATTTAAAATTCTTGTTGCAGACAACCGCAAAAGGGTCTGCAAATTACTCCTAAGAGATTATATATCAATTTGTCTGCACTTAAACCGAATCATGGCATGCAACGTACAAATGACTGTAAGCAATATTACCCTTTTAACTAATGTTTTTGGTTGTGGTAACCACTGGTTAACAGATATACATATATTATTTTGACCAAGAGTGTGTTAAAATGAGAGGGAGAACCTACACATAATGGTGGAGAGGGTGGAGAGAGAAAGTGAAATTTCCAATAGACTTATTTTTATAGACGATAATAGGAGTCATACAAACATTCGCTTATATATAGCTAAAATATTATGAATTGCATGGGCGAACCATTTGATGTAACAAAAGACAGTTGGAGCTGCTCTCGACGAAGGGTTCATTTGAATTAAAAAGCACTTTTTTAAGGCAAAATAACGCTTAAGTGAAAGTGCTTGTAAAATGAATTGAAGTTTCAGTTTGTCTTATTAAAAAAAAAAAAAAGAACATACAAAAGCAGTTTAAGCCGAGCATTTATCTATTCCATCATTTCATCTGTCACACACACGAAGCCTTAGCCACACTCACCACATTCTTCTAAGCAATAAATTTTTAATCTCTTGTAAGTGGTTGGCAACACAAAAAAAATCATATTTTTTCTACTCGCCAATAAAATTGTCATGGCAAATGACTTAAGAAAAGCTGAAAAAAAATTTATATAAAATTTATTATGACGTGTGTAAGCAGAGCACGCGAATCTGGTGTGTCAAACGCCCCCTTAAGATATGCAACATTTTATTTATTTATTTATTTATAGGCAGAAGCGAGTTTTTATGTATGAATTTCATGCTTTCGCTTTGATTATCAAACGAAATATTTTGTCGCCTCCTTCCGCCAACAACAACAACTTCAACAACTTGCGCAAAAGTAAACGCCTTTGAGGAAGTGAAAGTTATGTGTGCATGTATGTGCGTCTGACGCGTGTCTTTGTTATAAATCCTGGTGGTTGAAAAGTTTGAAAACACAATTTATTTTCAAAATACAAAGATATGCGATTGATAAATGTTTTAAATAAAGGGGGAGAGTATGCGCTTTTTTGCGCATTCAATAAATAATATTTTTTTAGATTCGCGGTGAATCACGCGGCAGGCTATTGAAATCAATAAGTAGAATTTTGAAAAATTTCCGTTGAAATTTTTGAATTATTTGTAGATGTAACAGGTTGTCAAAAATCGTGCTAGAAAATTTCAACAACGTCTTTTATGGCAAAATAAAAGTTGCTATAATTTTTATAGCAAACCTTAAAAATTAAATTTTTTGAGTTTCTATAAATATTACAACTTGCTATAATTTTTATGACAACTTACTATAATTTTTATAGTAAACAGCAAAAGTTAAGCACTTTTTGCATACTTTTCTTATGTAATATGAGTTATTTTTATTTTATTTTTTGGAGTTGCTATAAAAATTACAAATTGTTATGATTTCTATGGCAACTTATTATAATTTTATAGCAAATATCAAAGGTTAGTTACTCCTCGCATGTTTTTCTTATGCGATAGGAGATAGTTTTTTAAGATTTTTTCAGTTGCTATAAAGATTGCAACTTGCTATAAATTTTATAGCAAATTTTTTTTCGTTTTTTATGTTAATAGTAATTTTTTATACTAATAATTACACATTCCAGCCATTTTTAACCACTTAAAAGTTGCTATAATTTTTATAGCAGACTTTAAATTTTAAAATTTAACATTTTTAACACATTTATAGTTATTTGGTTAAAAATTTTAAAACTTTTCTTAAATAAAATTGCACCAAATACCAAATTTATATAAAAATATATAGAAAAAAATTTTATCTAAAGCCTAAATTCGTCTAACATACATACATTTGTATTGTATATAATTTATATATTATATACTTCTATAAATAAGTATGTACTAATATGTTGCAAAAACTTATTATCAAAATGTTTTCTTTCTACTCACCCACCCAAAAAAAAAAAAAAAAGAAAGAGATAAATCAAAAAATCCACGCTTAAGGAAAGACACATATAACGCTAAAGATAAGCGACAGTGTACAGTGAGTGACAAAAGTGTTTAGATAGTCTTAAGCAAGCGAGACAGCGAATGGGGAATCTTTAAGGCAGCAAAAAATTGGGGGTAAAGTAGCACACTCGCCCACACCTCATCCTTGAGATAGCTATCACAGGGATATGCACATGGGCTCATATAAATAAATCAACGCGTCTACGGCGGTGAGTGAAGTTGGCGCCGACTATCTGTATGTGTATACTCATATATGCCACACCCCCAAATATTTATAAGAAACAAATGTTTTTTGGTATGTTTCCAGAAAAAAACTCGCAATAAATGTAGCAAAGGGGAAAAATTCTGAATATCCTTAAAGCATATATACAGACATGTGTTATGCTTTTTTCAAAAAAGTATTACATATGTATGAATGTGGAATTTTTATTACAATTTTTTTTAATATTTTTATTTACTCCCTAATTTTCATCCACCTTTTTTTTTACTCGTTTTGCATACACATTCTATTTAATTCTTTATGCTCGTCTTCTCATGTTGTTTGCTTGAGAAAATATTTTTCATGCTATTCTTATGAAATTTTTATGCTTGCTTGGCTTCCATATTCTTGCTACTACTAGCCGGCTCAGAAAAGCAAAAAAAAAAAAAAAAAAAAAAAAAAAAAAAAAATTAAAAAAATTCTAAGAGGAGAGTTTGCTGTAAGGATAATCCAAAAGACGGCTAAGACGATGGGCATGGACAGTATCTTCTACACATACGTGGCGCACACATAAGTGCAAACATATATATTTTTATATGCATACACCCTAATACCATATATTCATGACAGTAGTTTATGCATGAGCGCAGAGTGTAGTTAGTTCGCATAGAAAATGGAAGCTCCGACTATCTCTCTATTTCAGATTTTAAGAAAATTTCTTCTTTCTACTTTCCAGTTGTAGTTCCTTCTTTGGTTTATTTTTTTCTAGTGGCTTTATTTAGAATATGCAGCGACATGTGTGGCTTAAGAAGTCTTACATTAAAATGTGTTATTCTGCCATAAATTGTTCGCAGAAAGCTGGATTTGTGAAGGCTTACGGCAAGTACGTCGCACATACATATGTACCGTCTGTTTATGCTTGGAAAAATTCTAAAATTTCTTTAGAATAGCAGCGGAAAATTGGTAGAATACAATTTTAGCTTGAAAATGTAGATTAGCTCTGCTAAGCTTGGAATTCGGAAAATTGCAAATAATTTACGCAATAATTTGAAATTAAATATTAAATATTCTTTGTGTGTTATTCAAAAAAAAAAAAAAAATTGTATTGAAGAGAAAAAATTAAATTTACTTATATTAAATTTAATATATAAAAAAAATAAAATAAAAATGTATTAAAAAATACAAACAACGTGAAAATAAACACAAAACTAGAAAAAAATATAAGAATTTTCACTGAGATTGAATTTAATAATCTTAATTGAGCTTGTTTCTTACTCAGAAATGTAATATGTTAACTTCATCCCAAATGTAGGCAACGTTTTATTAAAAAAAAAAAAGCAAAACGTTGCCTACATTTTGGCGCATTAGACAAATATACCTATAAAAGCCGCAAACTACTGAAGAAACCAACAATGACATATAGAAGAAACACATAAAGAACACATAAAGAATTTTTATACTTTCCAAATAAAGTTAAAATAAATAAAATGAAAAAATTATAATAATAATAAAATAAAAAATAAAATAAAATAAAATAAAATAAAATAAAATAAATATTCTAAATTAAAATAAAATAAAGAATATGGAATAAAATAAGATAACATAAAATAAAATATAAAATAATTAATTAAAATAAAATAAAGCAAAATAAAATAAATTAAAATAAAATAAAATTAAAATAAAATAAAATAAAATAAAATGTAATAAAATAAAATTCAAAAAAAAAAATATTAAAAAAAATTAAATTTTTTTCTTATAAAATAGAAAAAAAATTTAAAAAAAATTGAAGATATGAAAAAAAATAAAAAAAAATAAAATAAAAATAAAAATTAAAATTAAAAAAAAAATTTAAGAAAAAAAAAATAAAAATAAAAATTAAATGAAATAGGATAATTATAAAACAAAATAAAGAAAATAAAGAAAATAAAAATGAAACAATATAAAGAAATAATAAATATAGGAAAAAAAAAACCAAAACAATGTAAATGTAATATTGAATTGTAATAAATTTGGTTGGGAAATAAATTTAATGCATGTATTAAAGATGTAAATTTTTAGGACTATACCTTTTTCGCTTAAGAAACTCAATCGACTAGCTTACCACATTCTCCTTCCGCCACAAAGAAGTAAAAGAACTCCCTACCCGCCACTTGATGTATATCCTGCCACACTCAAATGCAGCACATCCGCATTGACAGCGAAAAAAGTTAAATTAATACGACAATAACAAACAGCCCAAGTGTATCAACTATGCAATAACAACAAAAACAACAACTACAACAACAACAACGCTTAGTGACAAGCAAGAAAACGGAAATGGCAAAGAATTAACGAAGAAATGCGCAGATAATTACTGATTACACAAACAACAATTGATATATTGCATACTGCAGCATATCCGTTTCCTTTGAACATGTCCAAGTCCAAGACATGCCCCACCCAAAGTACACAAACACACATATACATAGATATATAACTACAAGAAACCTACACTTAAAATCACCAGCGCTTAGCTGCTGCTGTTGATCGGGAAAAAATAACAGTATTTGGCGTCAAGATATAAATTGCGCTTAATTTCGAAAGAAAATATATAGAGAATATACTATGTAGTAAAATAATTACCATTACAATTACCATTACCATTACGAGATGTGTCCACTACATATTTCACAAACTAAAAGTGAGTGTTGGGGAGCGTTTGCAATGTGTAGAGCTAAGGGCTTGGCATAAGCAGACGGATATTTGTATTTGTTTTTGTTGTTGTTGTTGTTGTTGCTGCTGTTGTCTTTTTGTTTTCGCTCTCATTTCCGATAGCCTCAAGAGGTTGCTGACCATTAAAAATATTACACAACTATTGAACTGCAAGTGAGAGCAAGGCGTTGTGTGACGTTACTTGCTTTATTACCCCACACCATCACACCACACAAACAGCTAATACACACAGCCCTTAGACGCACCCACCCACTTTCTTCATCTTATATCCACTGATAGTCTTTCAGTTACATTACCGCTACTTTTTCGCTCTGTCTCTCCTCTTTCAACTCTCTGGGGCATATTAATTGCGGCAATTGCATTTTCCACTTGCAACCTGCCACAAAAATACAACACAGCATAGCGATTTCCGCTGACAACGCAGCTGGCAGCTTTATTTTACACAACGACGGCAATGAGCGTGTAGTGTATGGGATATCCTTGTTTATTAGCGCCTGAGTGGTTTGAGTAGAAATCTCTCTCTATCTCTTTGTCTCTCTCGCTCTTGCTTTGCTTGGACCATCTTGAATTTAGTTAATTACTTGTGCAAATGCTAATGGCGTTGGCGATGATAAAAACAACAAAAACATTACATGGTAGGGATATACGAGTATAAATAAGGTAATAAAAGGATGAAAATGAGAAAAAATGAAAAACTATTTTCTCTCTAATGGGGCATGTCCAGTCAATGTTTGCCAACTCCTTGGCGTATAATTTTATAAATTTTTCATTGTCTTATGTCCATGCTTTTCTATGTTTTTTTTTTTATAAATTGTTGTTTTTGCTTCATAATAGATTGCATAAGATATAAAGTTGCATTAAAATATTTTTTAACTATAGAAAGAAATATGAAAGATTTTAACCAAAAGCACGAAGTCGTTGAAAATCGAAAAATCTTAAATGAGTGAAAGGGTTGATTAATTGCATTACCTTCAGGAAGCTAATTCCAGACAAAAAATATTTTTTATAGTAAAAATTTTATTTTATGGTGTTTTATTTCATTTTATTTTATTTCATTTTATTTTTATTATTATATTTTATTTTATTTTATTTTTTATTTTATTTTAATTTAATTTATTTTATTTAATTTGTTTTGTATTATTTTACTATATTTTATTTTATTTTATTTTATTTTGTTTTATTAAATTTTATGTTACTTAATTTTTTTGAATTTATTTTATTTTATTTTATTTTTTTATTTTTATTTTTTATTTTTTTTATTTTATTTTATTTTATTTTATTTTATTTTATTTTATTTTATTTTATTTTATTTTATTTTTTTTTATTAATTTTATTTTATTTTATTTATTTGTTTTATTTTATTTTTTTATATTTTTTTTTCATTTTTTATTTTTATTTTTATTTTTGTTAAAGTTTGTTTTATTTAATTTCATTTAATTTTATTTTGATTTATATTGTTTTTTTATTTTTTTAATTTATTTTATATATTATTATTTTAAATTTATTTTATTTTACTTTATTTTTTATTTTATTATTTATGAAAATTTATTTTATTTTATTTTAGTTTTTTATTTAATTTATTTTTAATTTAGTTTAATTTAATTCAATTAAGTTTAATTTTATTTTATTTAATTTTATTTTATTTTTTCTTTAAATTTATTTTATTTCATTTTATTTTATTTTATTTTATTTTATTTTTTTATTTTATTGAATATTATTCTAATTTTTTTTTTCATTTGTTTTTATGTACTTTTTATCATGTTACTAATACTTTAGTATATTCTTCTTTAATTAATTTTCCATCGTGAATATCCTGCGTTTGAACCACGCTTTTAACCCTCAGGTATTTTTATTACTTTTTCTCCCTCCACTTTCACCAACTTCAATATTTGAAAACCAAAATCCAATACTTCGTCACTTTATGGCTTTCTAAATTCTTTTCAAACACGTCAACAATTTTTGTTTGCCACTTAGTGACTAGACGATTTGTTATCATTTCCTTATTACACGCTACCCGCCCCCTTGACTCTCTTCGCCTCTTCCCAGAAAAGTTTAAATAATTTATTGGCTTACAACTGATTTTTAATTTATTTTAATTGCAATGCAGTGTGTTGACAACAGCACACCCGTCGTGAGGCAACGGAACTCCCCTTGAGCAAGGATAATGAAGTTTTATTGCCTCAAGCGTGTGCCAAAGACTTGAGAGACTTGTGTGTGTGCGTATACGTTGCACTCGTATTTTACAATGTGCACTGACAAAGTGCTAATCTCGTTGAATCTTCGTGGTGTTATTAAACAGAAAATTGTTGCCAAACTTTTGCAAATATTTCAACAACTTCTTATCACTGTCCGCTAATCTCCTCGCTGATTGCCAGTTGCTTTGAAAAATTTTTGTTTTTACATTTTCTTTCCTTCCCTTGTATTGCTTGGAGTTGATGGCACTGCGAGGCGATTAATGTTATCTCGTAAATTTTACAATTTATATACCGTAAATAAAATCGTAATTTCTACAAGCTCTTCTTCTCGTAGTTGTTGTATTGTAAGTCTCGGGCAATGGCAGTTATATATATTTAGTATTTACTTTCCAACTTCACACGCTGGAATTAAAAAATGCTATTTTTTTGTACTTAAACCAATACACATAAACACACATCCCTTACTGGGTGGACCAATTCCTTTACTTAGCGTCCGCTTGGCGCTCGCAGTTAATTTAAATTAGTCATTAAAAAAGCACTTAAAAGGGTGATTACGCATTCGGGAATTAAAAGTAAGCCAAATATGCACTGCTATAAGCTGAAGAAGAGCATAAGAAAACTAGAAAAAAGGATACAAAGTTCGAAAAAGAAATCAGAACAGAACAAGTTTGAGAATGAGTGGAGATGTATAGTGACAAATTTTTTTTAATAATTTATAATTTATATTTTCAAAATTTTATAAATTTTGAAAAATGCATAGTGACAAATTTTTTTTAATAATTTATAATTTATATTTTCAAAATTTTATAAATTTTGGAAAACGCAAATTTATTGTAAACAAATTTTTCAAAAGGTTTACTCATTGCCGAAATCCACTCTAACTTGAAACTTTCGCAAAGCTTCTAAAAGCTTAAAGAAATTTGACAAAACTGAACGTTTGCAAATTTTTCACTAGTTAGTAATATTTTCCATAAAAAATGTACTTTTACTTAAAGTTTGGTATCACTCGCAAATAAGAGCTTACGAAAATAATACGAAAGCTAAAGAAGTGTTATAAAAGCTCATGAAAGCTTTTTGAAAACTCACAACGCTTTACAAAACTTGAGCTAAATATTACGGATGTTTACAAAAGACTAAGAACGTTCTATATTTTCTTTTTCTTAAAGCTTTTGAAAGCTTAAATAGTGTTGAGAAATCTGAGCGTATGAAAAATTCTCAATAATTAAGAATATTACAAAAAGAAAATTATTTAAATTAAATTTTCGAGGCTCTCACAGAGCGAAAGCTTACGAAAATTCTATGAAAGCTGAACAAGTGTTATGAAAGCTCATGAAAGCTTTCTACAAGTTAACAGCACTTTACGAAACTTAAACGATATATCACGAAATGCTTAAAAAAGATGAAAAAATTATATAGTAGCACATAAATTTTTATAAAAGCTGTTGAAAGCTTAAGAGTATATTTGAACAAGTTTTATAAGTGAAATCCTAAGAGATAACACTTTTCATACTTTCGCTTTACCATTTACGCCACATGGGATCATATTTTCGAAAACTTTACAATATTTAATAAAGGTTCGTGAAATTTTATAAAAGCTTTTAAAAGCTTAAGAATGCATTTGGACTTATTTCAAAAATCATATTCAGGAGATTGTATTATTTATGTACACATATATCTAAATACTAACTCCCTTACCTCATACGGGATCTTAAATTATATTTTTTAATTAATTTATTATTATATTATATTTGTTTATAAAAAATATTTTATAATTTTTCAGCTTATTTAATTTAATTTAATTAATGTTTTTTAAATTTACTTATATTTTATTTTGTTTTATTTAATTTTATATATATTTTTAAATTAATCAATATAATTTCCTTTTTCTAATTCAATTTTTTTTTAATATTAATTTTTATTTTTTTATTTTTATTTAATTATTTTTAATATTTTTCTATATTAATTTAATAAATTAATTTTTTTTAAACTTATTTTATTTAACATTATATAATTTAATATAATTTAAATTAATTTTATTTTAATTTTATTTTTTTATTTTTATTTTTTTTAAATTTTTTTCTGTTTTATTTTTTATTTTATTTAATTTAATTTTTATTTTTTTATTTATTTTTGTTTATAATTTTATTTTAATGATTTTTTTTAAATTTATTTAATTTATTTTTTGTTCATTTTTATTTTCTTTTGTTAAATTTTTAATGTTTAGGTTTTTTAAGCTGCTTATATTCAAATTCTAGCCACCTTAAAGCATATTTATAAATATATTCGATGGAAATTCGTTACGAACACTCTCCCTTCAATACTCAGAATCCCTCATATTCAACCCTAAGTAATATTATTTGCTTGAAAATCAATCTCAGCTACCAGCAATGAGCTTTCTCGCTAACATGCTTGAAGCCTTTCACAGTCAGTGGCTGCTTTGAAATAGAATTTTACGCTTGTCGTTGGCAATAAGCCTGCTAGGATAGGATGTGGCTCTAAGGAGATAGAAATTTATATTTACAATTATATGTATATGCAAATAAATGTATGTATGACAGTGCGTAGCGGCGTGTGTCAATGGAAACTCTTCAACTAGCAACGCTTTTGATGGCATTTCATTTTAATGCTTTCAATATGACAACATAGCATGAGCTAGAATGACTGAAATGACGACTAGTCGAATGAGTCATTAACGATTGAGTGCCACACACCCCTCAAAGGAACGCCCAAGCAACACTAATACACACACAGACTGCCATCTAAACTCATTTCAAACAGATCTATATCCGCCTTTTCACGCTAAGTTTGCCTTACAATGTACAGAGCTGTGTATAAATAAATATATATACATGTATGTGTGTTTGTGTGAGTTTGTGTGCTTGTTTCATTCATGCTTCGCGGCAAATTACAACTTGTCAACTCAATCAAGCGCGCCTTTATGCATCAATTTCCGTCACTTGTGTAATACCCAATACCAAATACACATGCAGTGCATACAACAGGCGTAATAATGTGCGACAACAGCAACAAAATACTAATAACCTGTGCACAATAAACATTACAACAACAACAATACAATAGCTGAAGACGCAAAAAAAACCAAAGCTAAATGATTCTTGTTGGCTGGGCGGCGGGGTGGGTTTCCAAAAGCGACTGCCTTCTCACATCATTAACATCATCACTTGAAGTGGGTGGGTTTGATTTGGTGAAATTAAACACACACACACTTACACACACACATACCCATTAAAGAATAGAGCTCCGTAATGCTCGACAGGTTGCTGGAGGCGTTAATATTCTTACATGCTCGTTGCAGCATATGTATGTGTGCATGTGAGTGTATTTTTTCAATCTCTTCTTACGTTTTTTTTTTGCTCGAAAGTAATCAGTTAATATTAAATTTCGCGCTAATAATCCTTGTTAGGGATTTACCTCAACAGTATGGTGCTGTTGTTATATGAATGGCATCTATTTAATTATATGTATCACTGCCTGTGTAACCTAGTGAAGAGATTTTAGCTGAATCTCATGCGGAGCTTTCCCCCATATTAAATTTCCCGCTTGCGATTTAAAATTAAAAATATTTCCGCTTTAAATGAATCTAATTGAATCTAAGCATAAAAGATTTTGCTTCTCTAGCACAAAGCTTAAAAAGCTTACAGCTTAAATTTTTGGAGCTTTCGTACAAAATTTTTTTTTCGAAATTTAACTATTAGCAATTTTTTAACCAAACTTTGAATTACACAACTTTTCAAAAAAGCTCTTTCTAATTACAAATACTAAGCTTTTGTAAAAAATAAATATTAGAATGACTAAGCAAAAGCTTTGATATGTATTAAATAAGCACCTTACTACATAACGAAATTGTAGTTTTTTGAGTGAGCTTCCCAGTAAAGGCTAAACTTTTACTTTTTTTTTTCAAAATTTGAACTATTTGTGTCGAATCAGTTTTCATGTAAAACCTGTGCTTTCACATTTTCGAAGTTTAAGCTATTAACATTTTTGCAAAAGCTTAGTTTTCGCTTTTTTCTTATAGTTGAAACCATTCCCTTTGCATGAACTTTCATGTTTGGCCTAAGCTTTCACTTCTTTTTTGAAGTTAAAGCCATTTCGGTTAAATTCATTTTCATATTCTGCTGTAAAAAAATTGTTACTCAGCTGCCGCAGGAAAGCGCTTTCACTCTTTCCTGTTGCTTTCGTAAATACATTGTTAATTAAAAGGAATTTTCATGTTTCCTCTGTAAATGAAATTCTTAATAAAATTTCAAGTGAAAGAGTTTTCGGTGATACGTGGAACTTTCATAAACTTATGTTTTTTGGTACACTTAGTGAATTTGTTGTAACTAAAAATTCACGTGAAAGAGCTTTTTTTCTACGTGAAGCTTCGCAAATAAATTTTTATGACAATTTTAGTATTAAAAAAAAAATTCGCTCAGCTTTCACGCAAGAAAGCTTTCACTCTTAGGCGGAGCTTTCATAAATAATTTTTAGTCTTATGACAATTTCAGTTATGCCGCTGTAAAATGATTGTTGCTAAGCTTTCATAATTCAAGAGCTTTCACGGCTGTTCGAAGTTTTCATATATAAAATGATGTGAAAAAGCTTTCGGTTGTACTTGAAGCTTCGCAAATAATTTTTCTAACGACATTTTTAAGCTTTCACATTAGAGAGCTTTCACTCATACGTGGAGCTTTCATAAATATTTTTTTCTAATGAAAATATTAGTTATGCCGCTGTAAAATTATTGTTGCTAAGTTTCACATTTCAACGGCTTTCACTCCCGCTTGAAGCTTTCATATATGATTTTCTTTAATAAATTTCTTTATTCAAATAGCTGCAGTTTTTTTGTGGAATTCCTTTTTTTTTCATTCTAACTATAAACATTTCAATTCCTCAATTAACTATTTTTAGATATTCAATTTCCTGCTCCAACTTTAACTATTTGCAAAAGCTCAGCAAAGCTACGCTAAAAATACACCACACGCAGGCGTCAGCCGTTTAACAATTTATCTACACTACTTGACGCCTATTTAACATTTAAATAAGCAGTAAATAAGTGAGAATGATGTACTCAACTCAATCTCAACGCAAATAAGCGACACAAAAACAACAACAAACATTTGAAGTGCAGCATATACTTGTATATTTGTGTATGTGTGAACAATTAAATATACACGAGTATGCAAAATAATAGCAGCAACAACAGCAGCAAAAGCACTTAATACACATACTTAGTGCGAGCAGTGTAAAGTAGTACGTTATAAGCATGCGTGTGTGCGTGTTTGTTTTGAAAATATTTGCATTTAACTGCATTTTGTAAAGTCAATGTTTGCAATGCAAGTGTAAACGACGAGTGACTAACTCATGAGGAGCGAAAGTTTTCCTTTGGCAAGCTTTTTTTTTAATTTTTTACTTTATTTTGTATGTTTTTTGGACTTTTTTTGTTGTCGTTATGTTTCTTTGATTTTATTTTTCAGCTGTTTTGCATGTTCTGTTCACTTGCAAAATTTCAAAAACATTATAACAACATTGGCATTGTGTGGGCGTTTGTGAGCGCGACCATGTAAGCGCCTATAAATAGGCTACAGCTCACATGAGAAACTGGAAAATTTGTGTTTGTAACGATTTTTATACCCTTTATGAATGAAAAACTTTCCTTAAAAGTTATAAATATCAGAAGAAGAAAAAATTAATGCCTAAAACATATAACGCTACTTTCAAAATGGCTTTTACGAATTTTCATATACAAATTTTACGTACTGTCCATATGTTTTACTGTAAATTAAAACTCAATTTGAGTTCAGCGCACTAAACTGAGTACATAGGTCTAATTAGTGAATAACATACCAAATCGCTTAGTTTTGATGACTTGAAGAGGTAGCTGCCATATAAATTTGGTTCGAAAACACATTTTTGGTTTATAACTCCCACAATTGAGGAGCTAGAAGGGAGACAATTTGTATCTCTTATAATAATCATGTATTAGTATTTATATGTAAAATTCATGAAAATTAGAAACATTTGTGGCATAGCTCACATACAACTTGTTGTTCAAAAACAGAGTTTCGGCGCATAACTGCTACAGTTAAGCAGTTAAGAGCATGAAATTTTAGCTACAGCTATCGTATTATTAGAAGATAGCTTAAAGTGAAAATTATCGAAATCCAATTATTTAAAGATATAGCTGCCATACAAATGATAGTTCAAAAATGTATTTTTTACACATAACTAATGCATTTGAGCCGCTAGAAGCATACAATTTTAAATATAGTTTATTTATGAACAGCGTATGCTATAGTGTGAAAATTATTCAAATTCGAATATTTTATCGCACAGCTCCCATATAACTCTTTGCTTAAAAATGAATTAATTCCTAAAAGAAGGCAGCTAGGAGTATAAAATTTTAACTACTGCTTACCTATTATTAGAAAATACTATAGAGTAAGAACGATTAACATCGGATTACCTTAACATACAGCTACCGTACAAGTGATGGTTCAAAAACGCATTTCTGGCTCATAACTCCTATGAAATAGCAGCTAGACACATGTAATTTTTGCTGCAGTCTATTTATCGTATGAGTATTGTATAAGGCGAAAATAATCAAAATCGTTTCATCTTAACATGTAGCGTTCATAGAGGTGTTTGTTCAAAAACGTATTTTTAGCGCATAACTACTACAATTTTACAGAAGCATGAAATTTGGTATACCATCTAATGATGCAGTATGTAAAATGCTTAGTGAAAATCAATCAGATCGGTTAAGTATGGAGTATAGTTGCCATATAACAGATGCTACAAATATTGTTGTTTTTGTGTTTTAGAAAAGGAAATTAGTCAAATTTGGATTTTGATAGCTTACTATGCAACAAAATAATAATCATACATGAGTGGCATCAGTTTTTAAGCAGTATGTTTTCAGTTATTTGCCTGCGTTGTTTTGGCGTAAGTATGTATGTTGCTGTATGTGTGTGTGTCCGTTATCTTTTCTCATTTTACTTTGAGTTTCCTTTTTACTTGCTACCCTTTTGTTGTTATTGTTGATTTTGTTGCTTTTTTGTTGTTGAATGTAATTAAAATTGCAGCAAGCGGCTAATATTTCCGACTTACTTGCCACATGCAACATGCATACACACATATATCTATATAGCAAGTGTATGCCAGCGTATAAAAGAAGGAAAAATATATTTGCATACATACATTTGTATATTTATAAGCCTGTTTACTCATATCTATTCAGCCACATATATGTATGTATATATGTGTTGCATGCCACATCCGGTCGCAAAGTCGCCGTCGAAGTGCAGGAGAAGTAGACTCATACATATGCATACAAGAGCATATGAAAATTTGTATAAATTCAAGTGGCCCACGTCGCGCTCGTAGGTGTTGCAACTGCACACATATACATTCATACATACACATTTATGCAAATATATGCCTAGATATATGTTCAAACATATGTAAGTATGTACTTGCCACATAGCAAGGGTTGGCATAATTTAAAACAATAGCTACATTGGCTTAGCGGTTGCATGAAGTACCCACTCGTTGACGAGGTAAAGACGAAAGCACACGCACACATACAGACACAAACACACATATGCAGATACTTGGGCAAACACAAGTAAGTATGTTAATATATTATTTAATTTTTTTTTTCATTTGCCAACTTACCTGCGCCCTCTATGTAAGCGTGTGTGCGGCTGAATGTAAGCTTGAAAGAAGAAAAGTGTGTGGCAAGTGTGTGTGTGTGGCGAGTGAAGAAAAAGTCGCGTGTCAAGCGGCACTTTATTAGCAAAGCTACATTCTCGCGCCTCACTGACTCGCTCACGACGGGCTGACTGACTGTCTGATTGCTACCTGCCACAAGGCAGACGAAAGTCGCTTAACTTCACTTTGCTGGCTGTTGGCTTGGCATACATCTAGGCGCGAGTGAACGCGTAAGCGTATGTAAGGTCATATGCAAATGAATATACATACATACATATATACATATACAAATGCCACAAATTATAAACATTTACATGCATATACATACATACATTTCACGTATGTATGTCTAAAGTACTGTGTCAGCTGCTTTTCTCCGCTTCTAAAAGCCAAAATTCCACTTTGTTGCCAATGTAACCAGCTATTGTTGTTGGCGTGTTTTTTTTACGTTTGCGAAAAATGTGAGGTTAATTTCATTAAAATTGCCAGCCAACAAAGGCAAAAGCAAAATGAAAATTTGGCGTTGGCGGTTGGCACACCTATGCATTATGCTCATTGTTATCTTAAGAAGATTTGTGTGCGCCACTCATACATACTGTGTGTGTGCTGGTTTTGTACATACATTTTGCGTGTGTGTGTGTGATTATGTTAATTTTTTACACTTTTTCTTGGTATTATGCTGTTTTTCACCTTTTAAATTGCTTATGTACATATGCATGACTTGTTTTTAATTGTTATATTAACGTTTGTTGGAAAAATCCAAATATACGCGAAGGATTATTTAATTAAAGTCACATTTTATAGCTTAAATGAACAATTTCTTACATTTGTGGCTTAATACCTATAAAATAGTTAAGACGTACTTTTTTAATGCTTAAAAATAACAAATTTGAAACTATTTATATTATATTTACATTTCTGGAGTGTGGAATGTATGTGGAACCTATGTGGAACGTATTTTTAAAATGCAGCCAAACTCATTTAAAGAAGTTGTAGATATAAACTAAACATATACGTATATTTTTCTTCGCGTTTGCTTGTGGAACGTGGGTAAAATTAGCATTTTAGGTGCTATCTATGCTCGATACTCAAAAATTTACATCGCTCATATCATTTCATATTTCATATTTAAACATTTCACTGTGTTTTTCTTTTTTGCGCATAAAAATGTTACTTTAACTTCTTTATGAGTTATAGATCTTTAGATAGAGTTTATAGATCTTTTTTTGGTAGTTAATTTTGTATGTTGTATACATTTCTTTTGTAATTATCGCTGTTTATCAACTGCGAAATGCTAGTTTGCATGCATTGAACTCCAACTGCTTGCTATTAGTGTCTAATTTCATTCAAAGTTTTAAAATAATTTGTCAAATGTATTAAAAACTTGCAGAAGTAATTTTATATAGTTTTAACTAGTTTGAGTGGTGAGTAATGCCATTTAAAAATGTGGAATGTATGTGGAACATATGTGGAACCTATGTGGAATGTATGTGGAACATGATTTAACATGAGTAAAATTGAAGATTCGTTAAATTTTCAACAATTATTTAACAAAATATAAATTTTGTTTGAAAAATATTGTGGAACGTAAGTAAAAATAATGCATACATCTGTGTATTAGTACACTTCAGCACAGTTTTATTGAACTTGTTATTTTTGGGAGTATTATTTATGTAGCTCTTATATAATATACGATTTCTTTGAACTTACGCTTTTGGGAGAAATTCTTATTGTCTAAAAGTGATTGAACCATACCTGTAAAGAAAAGAAAAAGACATTTTCTATTAAAATTTGTTTATATAGTTGTGTATATTTTGCATATTTGTTTACTTTATGCCTTAAAAATTTCTTAACAATAAAACCTTATTTGCTCTTCTTCTTGATAAAATCAGTTTTTCTTTCATTTCAATTATTTCACCGCAGCTTTCTATGTACTGCTCTCAACTTTTTTCATTGTTCTTCTATCTTGAATCGCTACAAATTACAACCCTTATGCTACAGCTCAGCCAAAATCACTAGTCAATCACTTAATCACTCAACTGTTTAATTGGTGATTTTTCTGCCTTTGTACGAGTACACACACACACACACACATAACATACACTCAGCCTGCATAACTTTTCTTTTATCTTCTCATCACACTGTTTCTCGCAAATTCACTAAACACGCGTGTATTTGTGTGTGTCTGTGTCCTTCAAGCAAATGAGCAACAAAAAATGCCAAGTAAAAGAAAAACCGCAAAAGTTAAGTGATGAAAGAGCTGCGATAAAAGTATCAAAAAAAAAAAAAACTTAAAAAAAAAAGTGGTTTGGCCAATTTGTATAGAATTTCCGTGTTAGTTTACATAAGTTGCCTTTGAGATTTTGTAGGCCTTTGTGAGATGAGCAAAAAAAAAAAGAAGATATTTCAACAGCATTTCCGTTACTTTACTCAGCCAGTCACTACCTCTCTCCCTCTCTCTCTTCATTATCCAAACACTTTCTTCTTTTGCACAGACTTTTGTAACATTTTTTGTTTACTCACACACTCACACCACACCACGCTACTCATACTTCGGCATTCATTTTTGCGGCGGCGCAGCATGCAGTTGCTTAGACGCGCGAGTCATCAATTGCAGCCGTGGTTGTGGCATCGTTTAATTAAAATCTAAAGCCATTTGCATGCCACATACAGGCGATCACCACAACACAGTTGCTGATGAGAAGAAAGGGTTCAACGAAGAAAGAAAGGAAAAAAAACGAAATCACTTGAGTCACTCACTTCACCGTCTTTAAGCGCCCTAGCTTTAGCGTATTGAAATGTAAAATTAGCAGTCAAAGTGCGGAAATTGGAGGTGAGTGGGGGGCAGAGCGAGGGAGAAAATATTAGAGTATATGAAGCTATTATCAATTGGTCGAACTGTAAAAGCGCAATGCGACTGTAGAACCCAACAAACTTAATTTTTATACATTAGAGGTAATTTTTTTTCACAATTCCATTTGAAATACCAGTCCTGTAATGTGAAATGTAAATTTTGAAGTCACTTTCACGTTTAGAACTTGCATTATGAAAACTGTGTAATTAGCCAATAAATTGGGATGTGTATTGTATGTGGAACGTAAGTGGATTGTTAGTGGAACGTAATTTTAATTCCGAATTTTTTACTCTATCAATAACTAGCAATCAGTTACAGGCATATAAATAATTTTTGGTAACTCAATTTTACGTTCCACAGCTTTGAAAACGAATGCGCTAATTTTTTAATCACCTTTTAAATTATATGAATATTTTTGGTTTTATCAATGCTGTAAAATAAGCTAATAATATGTGTTGTGTACCATATGTGGATCGTAAGTGGGTTATATGTGTAACGAAATTTTTTCTTCAAATTTTCCAATTGTAGCTGCTATACGCTACGTGCTTTTGAAAAATCAACTATTTTTGGTCACTTAATTTGAAGAAAACTAGGTAAATTTTTGTAGTAAGTGGATTGTATGTGGAACGAAATTTTGTTTCCACATTTTCAGTTCTAGTCATAAATGCGATGACTTTTTTTTTACAATTTTTGGTTGTTTTTGGTTACATTGGTACCGAGTATGCTTTGGGAAAATTAGGAATTATATTTTCCTCAATTTGGCTAACAAAATTATAATTATGAAATTAATAAAGATGTGGCTGAGAATATTTAGCAGAGTAGTTGCGATACTTTTGAGCTATTTTTGAAGAGCTACGGTTGAGATACTCTTGAGATAGTGTTGAGATAGTGTTGACATACTCTTGAGATTGTGTTGAGATGATGTTGAGAATTCCGTTTTAGTAATTTCAAACGCTTTCTGCTTAACGAAAAACTAAACCAGAAGCAAAAGGCTTACTGTGCAGCCTTATATCTAGTTACCCACCCGCTTCACACTTGAAAAAGAAAAAGAAAAAATAATTTATGCCAATATTTTCATTTCTAACCAACCTACAATCGAACGCCTACTCGCCTGTGAGCAGCGCATTCGCGTAAATAATGCAAACGCCACTAGAGAATATGCAGCGTAATAAATTGTGGAACGTGTGAAGCGCAGAAAAGAGTGCAGAGTGTATATAGGCAGCAAAAAGGCGGGAGAGCGTGTGAAGGCATAGAAATTGAAAAATTGCAATTTCACTCAGTTGGCGCACAAGGAGTTACACATTGTGGCAGAGCAGAGGAAGAAAAAGACGCGGCTGTGGCACAGAGCAAAGATGAAGATGAAATAAATTTGTATGTGCGTCTTCAGTATTATAAAAACAAAATATATAAAATACGACGTTGGCGTGGCCTGTTAAATGTTGATTCAAGTGACGTTGCCTCGCCGACTGGCGAAAGCCTTGCGGAAGTCTTGGTCTCAAAGGATTTTTTCCACTTCCTTCCTTAGAGTAAAACGGCAACGGCAACGGCAACTGTTGTGGCTTTGAAGTGTAAATCATTGTGGTGGGTGATGGTAGCGGTGTTACGCTGAAAAGTATGCAACCAAGTGAAGTGTTAAACAACGCAGGCGAAAAGAAGTGGAGGAGGAGAGGAGTTAAATGGAGATAAAAAATGGCTAGTATAACGGTAACTCACGCCTTTGTCGGTTGGAGGTTAGTACAAGCATAAGCGAACAACTGGGCGAACAGAAGAGAAGAAGCGTGATTTTTTTTTACTACTTCTACGCCGCCATCAACAGCCTTTCAAGTACTACTACCATGGCTACTTCAAAAGCATAACAGTTATTACATACAGCTGACAATTTCCTAATAACGACGAAGGACAAACTTAATTGGAATTCAATGTGGCGCTTCAAGCAAAACATTTTTCATTCTTTCGCGCGTAGCTGATTGGTGGAGTGGTGGAATGTTTGCCACTTACATACATTTTTAATGTTCACACAGCGGGAGGGCAATCGAAAAATTGTTGGTGTTTCCTTTTTCCGTTTTTTTTTTGTCAGCATAGTTAAACGGATAAGCGTATTGGGATCAAATAATTTAATAGTAATGGAAATTTATTTAAGTTTTACGCTTATCGCGTTTGTAATGAAACAAGAAAAGAAAGTAGATAGTGAATTATATTAAAGTATAATGATACACAAGCGTAGGCGAGTGCGGGCGTTTTAAAGTAGTTGAAGGGTTTTTGTAACCTTTTAATGCATTTTCAAACAAAAATTTATTTAATTTTTGTAGAGAATTGCTTCCAAAAAACATTATTTCCATATTTTAGTAAAGCTATAAACTTCAAAAATGTTATTTTCTTAAATTTAGACAATTTAAGTTGTGGAACGTATGTGGATTACATGTGGATGATAAGTAGAATGTAAGTATTTCTGCACATATTTACGTAAAAATAACTCGTCTCACTAAGAAAAGTCATTTCAGCTTCTTGAAACGTGTGGATCCTAACTAGAATATGCGTAAAGATAAATTGTCTATTTTAAGTTTGTAGCTCTTCTAAAAAGCGTTGATTTCTGAACACATTTCAGTAGAGTTACCTTGACAGTACATAAAATGTTATCTCAGCTGCTAAAAATGTGTGGAGCGTAAGAGAATTGTTTGTGGAACACAGTTCATTATTTTAAGTGTTGAAGATTTTAATTTGCTTTCAAAAATGAATATAAAAAAGCTTGCATTTATTCTACTATTATTGGCTCGTGGATAATTGAAAATATGCTGGCACTCGAGTTTTCTTTAGTTCTTCTCTGCCTTGAGTTTGTGTTACTTGCTACTTCTTCCATTATGAAAAGTAAAAATATTAACAGAACTAAGAAGAATAAAGCCTTTTAATATTTTTAGTTTAGTGTTTAGTTGTTGTAGTGTTTCCGCCGAGTAGGTGGCATTTGGCAGGCTTTGCGAAAAGTGTGGAATATAATTGTATTGTACGTGAAATGTTAAATTTAATGCCGTTTTTTGTATATAACATAATGAAAGCTATGTTTTAGCTAGTGCTATGAAGCAGGATCGTCATTTATGTTGTGGAACGTATGTGGAACATAAGTGGATTGTATGTGGAACATATTTTTGTTGCAAATTTTCGCTTTTCCGACAATAATCAATGAGTTTTAAACAAAAGAATTCTTTTTTACGCTTAAATGGAGCATAACTGAAGTACGCGTATTTAATTTTCTATGTACGCAGATCACGTATGTAAACAAAAATTATTATGCGCTCATTAGTATGCCTGCTATTGCACAATTAATAAAAATTAATGAAAAATTCTTCAACTAAAAACACACTCAATAATAACGCCCACAACCAACTTCATGTAGCATCGTTAAAGATGAGCGTGTGTAATTAATGTATGTACCTATATGAGTGTGTGTATGTGTGACTGTATTAAATTGCGTTGACAGCTAGCTGGAATGCTGTAAAGTTCGCTTTAGCCTTCATAAGCTTGCCAAAAAGTACCATGATCTTAGTGTTATTTAGACTTACTGCTTTTTGTTCTTCTTCTTCTTCTTCTACTTCTTCTTCTTCTTCCTCTTCTTCTTCTTCTTATTTAATGGTGTGTCTACGCTTTCCCTTAACTGTGACTCTATATACAGGCACATATGTGTGTGTTGCTTGCTTTTATTTCCTGTTTTTTTTTCTCATTGTACTTTGCGCCCCGAAGTCAATTGCTCTTGAAATTCCGCAGTCACCAAAAAGTATTCACAGCAATAAATTCCACAAACGATACGACACAAGAAGAAAATTACGTTAAAAAAAGAAGAAGAAAACAAAAACAAAAAGAGTCATCATTGGAAAAAAAATATTTTGAAAAAAGTCCAAATGAACTGTCGAAGATCGAAAGACAAACGGGCAAGTTGCCTGCCAACCCGCGACTCACAGTTATAACAACAACTTGAGAGTTAAGTATTTTTGTTGTTGTTGTTGTTGTTGTTGCTAGGCAAGCATGAACTGGAAGGAATCTCTCTCTTGTGTAAATAAATATTCATTACTCTCGAACCAAAGGACATGAATGAAATGAAGTGAGTGCGAATAGAGTAAATGCCAGCCTCCCTATGCATGGCTTTGTGTATGTGTGTGTGTGTGTGTTTGTGTGTGTACTTCAAGCAGAAGGGATATGTAATACGAGAACTCAATATCTGTTGAACCCTCTGAACTCAATCGTCAATGAATAAATTTTCCACCGCCAGCCAACGCGAGCGAGAGTTGGCGATAACTGAAAACGAGCAAAAAAGAAAGAAAAAAAGCGAAAACAAAAGTAAATAAAAGAAAATAAATGAGGAATTCCAAAAACCAAAAAAACACAAAATAATCAGAAACAGCAGGATAATAATCAGAAAAAAGTACTCTGCGTCCATTATCCTTATCATGAATGGCAATCATAAAGTTTTCGCTTTCCACAATGCCACTCCGTCCATCCCGTCTTTACGGCCGTCGCCAAGCGCACCCAGAGGATGCCTGCGGCATCAACTGAGTTCATCATGTTGTTGTTGCACGCTGTTGTTGTTTGTTGCACGCTTACATCGTTGTCGCGCCACAGTTGGTCAAGAAGCGTGAAAGTAGGTGGATGGTTGCATGGGTGGCTGGGTGTCGTGTCGAGTGCTAAAGGAATTTGCCGCCAAAAACATTTGGAAATTAATGATGCAGGCGGCAAAAACAAAAACGACAAATAAAGCGCACGGAGAGAGAGAGAGAGAGGGGGGAGAGAGGGAGAGAGAAGCAGAGAGAAACCAAAAATTTCAAGCAAAACAATAAAAACAACGACAACAAAAACAACACAAAACTCAAAACAAAGACAAAAGCAATAAGAAAGCTGTTGCGACTGAACGAACGGCTTGAGCTGTAGCCCTGTAGTAAGAGAGGAGTGCGCGCGAGGAAAGAGAGCACTCATTTATTTTTGGTTTTGTTGGCGTTGGTCTTCTGCTCGGCGACTACTGTCTTTATTGCTATTTGGAATTTTTTTGCCTTTTTTTTTATTAAACAACTTGTGGCTGCAACACATTCCATGATGTGCCACAAAAGTTTTCCATCGATTGGCGGAAAAAGTTGTGGAAATTGCAATATTAACTATGCGGAGGCAGTGAAAAAAACAAAATTGTATTTAGTTCAATAAAAGGATGCGTCGGGCAGTGGCTGGCTGACTTTTGCTTTTAGTTGAGATTCAATTTTTTCTTCTGTTTTTTTTTCCACATTTTAAGTCATTTATTTAAGTTTTTTTTCGCAACGCCTTTACTTTCCTTCATCTATTGGCTTATTTATTTACTTTTGTTTAATGTTTTTTAGACTACGGTCTGCGCTGCCCGCTTCTACTGTCGTACTGTTGTAGAATGCGAAATCGTCGCTTTGAATTCTCATTTCCAACAACAGCAATCGCACCAACGTTAGAACTGTACTTAAGTATTTTTTTACGAATCTCTCACTCTACTTCTTCTTGTTCTCTCGCTTTTATATGCATATAATTTATTTATTAATGGCAGTTTTATGGCGTAGAAGTGGAAAATTGCATCAAATAACTTTTACTCACACCATTAAGCGCATTATTGTAGCCAAATATATTGGCAAGCAGTTGATTATAACAAGAAAACACCAGCAACAACAACAAATAACCAAGGAAAAAATGAAGAAAGTTGGTGTGAAGAAGTAATTTTAAGAAAATGCGCTCAACTACATTTTTCGAAACGTGGAATGTAAGTGGATGGTATTTTTTTAAAAAAAAATTAATGAGTCTTAAGAAAAATATATTAGCTGCGCAGAAAGTGCGCAAAAATCAAGAAATAAATTTGTGTAAACAATGTGGATCGTAACTTTTTATGACTGAAATTGAAAATCTTAAGAGGTTCTGTCTCTAGCTTTGAACTGTAATGTCATTTTGCGAACAAAAAGTGTGGAACGTATGTGGAACGTAAATAAAGTTTAAAAGTTTTCACCGTAATAGCAATTTAAGCAAATTAAAATAGAGAGACAACTAAAAAATAACGCAGAAATTGTTGTTTTTCAAAAACTTACAAACAAATAGTAAATATTTAAGTTTTAAGCGTAAATATGGAGAGTAAGAAAATACCCAAAATGTATTTATCAATAATTATTTAATTGCCAAATTATGGAGCTAAAATTTGCATTTCTACTCTAAATATAATCACAGTAATTAATATAATGATAATAAAATTTGAAATTCATTTTTAAGTTCTTACAAAATTTGCTGCATTAATAAACTAAACTTTTTCACTCAGAGAAAGAGTTTTTTGCCGCATTTGACAAATAAACATCTGTCAAACCACTGCTGCATCAAAATAAGTCATATGGCTCTGTTATGAAACAACAAATATATACAGAACTTCGTGGTGATGCCAAAAGTTAAAAATAGCTATGTGGATGACATGTGGATTTTACATATCAAAGGTTTTAACAAGAATTTTTACAACAAAATGTTTCGGAATAAGAAAAATAGCAAAATATACATTTTAAGGATGTGGAACGTATGTGGAAGATGTGTGGAACGTATGTGGAAGAATTAAATTTTAACAAATTTTGCAGTTACATATTTTTAGCACAATTTTTATTAATTTTTTACTGCGTTTTCCTTAGTTTCGAATTTTTTCGTTTATTTCCTCTTTTGAGCGTTCGTAAACTATTGCATGCCTTTAATTCTACAATCTACATTTGTATATCCTTTAACTCCATCTTTCTAATCTGTGAAGGAAAAAAAATTGCAGTCTTCCGTCGTTATGGCGCCGCCACAAGCATTTACTTTCTTTTCCAATTCAATAAAAACGCCAAGAAAGAGGAAAATGTTTTTGCCAATATGTACTTTGGCGAGCCTTTCGAGTCACATATAACCCCGCATGTGGTGACTGCATAACCAAAAAATTTGTACGCCCGTACACACACACACAAGTAATTTGCCAAAGAGCAATTTGCCAACCTTTGCGCAGGGAAGAAAAAAAAAAGCGATATGTGTGGATAGATATGTTTCCATATTCCTTCTTACAGTTTGTTGGCTTATCCCACCGCAACGCAGCCACATGCGCATACATTTTTCATGCATTGTCAAATAAATTTTTTCAGCGACTAGACAGAAGCGAGTTCGTGCCATGCCGTAGCTTTCGATGCTATGCTACGCTTGTTGGTTTGGCTTATTTGCTATTTGGAATGCTAGGAGCTCTCACTTTGGCAGGAGATTCGAAGATTTAGACACGCCATGGCGTCGCCAATTGTCAGCTACTACATTGCACGGTTACGCTTGTGTACTTTTGGGTTTCCTGCAGCTAAAATCCTTGCATACAAAATCATTATCGGTTTGGTAACATTTCTGCTTTCACTATTCGAAACTGAGTTCAGTTGAGCTGAGTTGAATGGAGCAGAATGCCTCTGTCGCTGCCGCTTCTGCTGAGGCTTGTCTAATAAAAGTCTAGTCATCAGCCGTCGGTCGTTCTCATCGTTGACACTGTCTGCCGCTGTCGTGTACAAATGAACTTTAAGTGCATGCTGCTGGTGCGGGTTTGAGGTGTCGCTTGGCTGTGGGTGTGTGTGTGTGTCATATGTGTTGCAGAAAAAGGGGGAAATTTTTTTTGGGACCAGAAAATTTGCCAAATTTTTTTTTTTTTTTTACAAACCGAAACGTGGTATGAATTTTTAATATGCCATTTGTAAGACATTGAACCTTTTTTATTCGTATATTTCGCTTTAAGCACACAGATAGTTGATTCTATGACATTTTCATCACATTTTGTCATTTGCTGTGAGAAATGCTTAAATACAAAGGTAGATTTTCAATATAAGAAAAAAATTTCAACAAAATTTAAGGAGTACAGTGAAAATTTCTTAAACCTGCAAATATTTCAGTATGGAACGTATGTGGATCGTAAGTGGAACATAATTTTTATTTGTAATTATTATTAAAAATTGGCAAAAAAAATTAAAATGGGCTTAAATACTGAAGCGCACAATAATTTTTCACTGTGGAACGTAAGTGGATTGTATGTGGAATGTAATTATGAATTTTACTTTTATTGGAATTGAACAAAAAATAGTTCTCTCAATTTTTTTTTAGATTTTAAACATGCTTGAAAGTGTTTGAAAAGAGCAATTTTAAATATCCAATCAATAGCAAGCGTTGCCATCTTTATTGTCAATTCAAAACTTTCGCAATATATCTTAAGTACCCACCTCGTGCAATAAAAAAAATTAATTTTATAACATTTTAATTTCGAACGAAAGAAAAAACAACCACTAAAGCCCTTCTGCGTTATTTAATTTCGGAAAATAAGTCCTTCAATATTTTGTTTACTTTACAGTCTCGGTTTTCTTCTTCTTCTGCTTTAAATTTCTTTGTATTTTTCTTTTTACGCTGTCACTTTGTTTACCAAGATTTTTTGGAGACAATTTTTTTTTTGTATGCTAAGCTGCTGTTATTAGACTTTTTTCAAAAGGCAAGTCAAATCAAAGCGCGCTAAGGATGCACGAGGGTGTGGTATTTTTTATTGTGGGTATTTTGTATTGTGGAAGTGGAAATATTTTATTTTTTACTTCCTTTTCTTGTATTTAGCTGTGTGGGTACAGCTATTAATCAAATATATCTTACGCTTTTCCGTTGCGTATGGCTGCCAAACGCGCTGTCGCGTGCACTTGAATAATCAAACAAAAATAAATTTTTGGTAGCAGAAACATACACACAGATTTTGACGTATTAATAAACATGTAACTAACGGTAAATGTTGTTAGTATAACGAAATTTCTTGAACCTATACCACCTGTGCTGGCCACCTGAGTGAACTTGTGTCCAAACTTTCCGAAAAGTTCATTTACGGTGTTAAAGCTAAGTAGTTGCGTAAAGTGGCTAGCTAGCTATTCGCTGTATTGGATGAAGTGGATGAAGTAGGCTCAAAAACTTTTTACTTAACCAAATGTATTTTGCTAACAAATTGACGGAATTTATTATTAATCTTGAAAATTGCGTTTACGAAAGTTTTGATATGGAAATTTTCGGATATTGTCATGACATTTCGTGAGTATGTGTGGCAGTTGGCATTTAATTAAATGGAAATTCGCTGAACTTTGTGTCAATATAAGTAAGTGCACACGCTTTTAGGTTATCCTTGAAAACTGTCTACAGATATTAAAGAAGATATTAAAGAAGAAATTATGTCCGTGGCACAAAACTTAGTTTATTAAAATATAAGTTCAACTGAATCTCATATTTTACAAAAACAAATATGTTTTCAAAAATATTTTTACTATTTTACATTTGGAACGTAACACTGAATTGGATACAAACCTAATTTTCAATATAAATATTCAGTTTACACTAAATTACTAAGCTTTATATAAGAAAAAATTGTGGAACGCATGTGAAAGACATGTGGAACGCATGTGGATTAAAGTTTAAAACACTGAAAATGGCTGTGTTTGCAATATACGTAGCTTGCTTGTTAACAAAAGTGCATAATTGCTTGCGAATTTTCTTGTGGAAGTTAAGTTTAACCAATAAATGTGCAGAAAAGTACATAGTTGTAAACGTAAAATGCAAACATACATTAGTTATGGACAATTTTTAATTTTTATATAATGTAATGCTTTAAATAACAAATTTGTTTTATTAAACGCAGTTTTCACAGTGAAGTGTGTGTGGAACGTATGTGTAGACCTTCTGATGTGGTATATTTTCTACATATTTTAACGCGTATATCCAATGCAGCATTTTAGTATGTGTACTTCGTTGTGGAACGTATGTGGAACTTACGTGTATTTTGATTTTATACGTTAAATTTTAGTTTTTGCACAGCTTTCAACAGTTCATTGACAAAAATGACAAGCTTCATAGTGGAAAATCTTCATTTTAGTGTGGAATCTATGCAATTTTTTAGTTTTATTCATAAACCAAAAGCTGTTTTGTATAACAATTCACTTGAAAGTGATTTGCTACAAAACCTTCTAATTAATTAGCCTCCACTATGATAAGCTACAAAGTCACATCGCATGTTCTAATTCGAATTTCGAGCAAAAGGATTTTTCTTACATAAGTTTTCTTAGCCAGAAACAACATTTTCGTTAAAAAAAAATGTCTAGTAGTTGCATGTAAGAAAATGCTAAATAAACACGATCTCAACTCATTTCTCTTTCATATATATGTAATTGTTGCATACGCACATACACACACTTAAGTACACATATTTGCATATATAAGCCATTGTGTGCCCGATTTGCTTGCCAAATGAACAACAAAAGCAATCATGCTAAGCAGATGAGCAGCTAAAAAGACGTACGTATGATACTATGCAAGGATATTTGCCTCTGTATGTATTTGTTTACTCCACTCTGTGTGTGTGTGTGTGTGTGTGTGTGTGTATGCGTGATTATTTGTGCTGCGGCATTCGGCAAATCGACAACAATGCTTTTCACACACAGCAACAACAAATTGGAGAAAAAAATTACAAAAACATTTAGCATACAATACCATAATGGGACAATAGCACGTCGTCTCACAGGACGAGTCACCCAAGTATCGAGTGTGCACACAAACTAAATTGTAGTGGAATAGAGGAATTTTCAAAAGTACTGAACAAAAAAAAAAAGGAAAGAAATAAAATGAAAATACTTGCTATGCCTGCGACAAAACTCTGAGCGAAAATCCAATCGAATACTCGTAGCATAAGTATGCATCATGCATTGTAAATAGATGAGAAATGATGATGAAAGAGAAAAACAAAAATTTGTAATAAAAGTAGTACTAACAGTACAAGTAGTAGTAGTTGTAAGTAGTAGTGGATAGGCAAAAAAAAAGAGAAGAAAAAAATTGTGAAATTCTTGAAAATAACTTGAAGCAAGGAATCGTTAGCATTCGGGCGCATTTCAACTCAAGTACTGTTAGAATTTCTATAATGCGGCATACTTGTTGTTGTAACGATGTTTTTTTTCACTACTTTTTTTTGCGCCGCCTCTTTAGTAGTAGCATGACTATGCGGCAATTACGCTCGAACACAAATATGTTGTAGTTCTTCCATAGAAAAAGTTCCCTAGAGTCACATCCAATCAAATTATTCCAAACATGTACTCGTGAATGCCACAACAAGCAAGCAACTAACTAAGCAGCCAGCAGGAGCAGCAGAGGCGAGAGGCGAGAGGCGAGAGGCGAGAAGCGTACAGGTGGCGGGCCGAGTAAGGCGAGTAAGCATACACTTAGCCATTTTACATGCATACTTTCTTCATACTTTCATACTTAAATTTTGTGTACTTATGCACTTTACATGTGTATTGTACAAATTTACATGTAAGCATGTGTGTGTGTAAATATTGCACAATAATGGCGCAGACGGTGGTCACATGTGGCTGCCATTGTACAAACAAACGCATACTAATGCATATTCATTCATTTGTTTTATATGCTTTCACTAGTACTTTCTAACAAACAAACAAAAAAATTTATTTAGTACTCTCTTTACTTTCTTTATTTAGTAGTATAACAAATTCTTCTTTATATACACTATTATAGCATTTTTTTAGTTGTAATATTCTTGCATTTCTAGTGCTGTTTTGGTCGCTTTTGCATTTCGATGAGAAATCAAAAAGGCAGAAACTCTAATGTCATGTTGATGATAAGTGGAATATATTGTTAAGGCATGCAAAGTGAAGGAAAAATGAGAATAAATTATAAAAATAAAAATGAAATAAAAATTGATAAAATAAAATAATAAAAAGTAATAAAACGCGTTTTGTGGAAAATAAGTAAAAGAGCGGAGTTTACTTTCAACGCAAAGTTAATAAAATGCATAAAGTGTAGTTTTTCTAATGTGGAACATATGTGGATTACATGTGGAACGCATTCAAAATTTCGCAAAAACTCTTAATTTGTATATATTTCACTTTTCTATTGATTTTTTTTTAGCAATAATTTCATGCTAACGCTCGTTTCTGCTGTGGAACGTAATTTTAATGAGCATTCCAAAAGTCGTTGATAACAAAATTAAGCTTGGTTGGAAAAATAAATGCATATTCTTAAGTTTAATAATAAAATTATGTTTAAATAACATTAAAAAGCATTTCTTTTTAATAAAATGGTGTGATATTTAGTATTTGATTCCAGCAGGGAGAAAGCGATGAAAATGTAAAAATTTACTACAATATATATGAGTATATAGAGAGCGTCACTTTCAAAATCTTACTAACAGTAAATACTTCAAAGGCAGCTAACTTCTAAAAGTGAATTGAAATTAGTGAAGTAAAGAATTAAAAAAAAATTAAAAATAGTTTTTCTTTAGTTTCTTAACAAAATATGTAATTTTATTAACTTATTTCACTGCCAGATAAACTTGGTTCGCCTTTAATCAATTGTAGACATTAGTTATTTACATATTTAAGTGTGGAACATATGTGGATTGTATGTGGAACCTGTGTGTATTTTGCCTCAAATTGTTTATTTAGCACATTTTTCAGTATTTCCAGTGATTCACATGGCAAATACGCACATTTTATTGTGGAACTTATTTGTTTACCCTTTAATACCATTTTATTTAACAGCCATTTGCATTAATTTCATGTTTTGTGTAAAATAAGCGTCTCTAGATGAGTTTTTTTTAAGTTTTGAGATTTCTAAGATAACTTTCACAGTGAAATGCAGCCATTTTATACACAGAGTATGTATGTAGTTCAGTTTAGCTGAATTATGCAAACAACTTAAAAAAAATTAAAATGAAAAATTTAAAAAAAAAAAATTGGAAATGAGGTGGGTGCGTCAAGTCAAAATTTATTGCAGTCTTTAAAGCCTACTTTAAGGCTGAATTGCGCAATTTAGTTATCTGTTATGTGTCTATATATATATTTGGCCACTCACTTTTCAGCTAAAGCTCTATACTTTGAGTAGCTGTCAGCGCTGTGGCCCGAATATTCTGAGTTTTCGTTTTCATTTTATTTTATTTCTGTTTCTCCATTTAGTTGGAATTCTTATTTATTTATTTTTACATACATACAAATATATTAATTTCTTGTATATGCCAAATGAAATTTTCATGTTTCAAATCCGCAATGCAACGTTGCCAAAATTCCCACAACACTCTTCAGCGTCATCGTCGCAGACCGCCAGTCAATAAGAGTTAGAGCTAAAGCTTTACATACAGTACGAATACAGTGGAGTAGCGCTCATCGCAGAGTGGCGTGCAGAGAGAGACAGAGAGAGAGAGAGAGAGGGAAAGCCAGAGCAAGATAAAGTTATGCTATTATTGCTGCTTTGTTTGCAATTTTTCAACATTTTCCACTACAATGCATTTATTTCGACTTATTCTATCTATTTTTAATCTTCTTTTTCTATTATTTTATTTATAAATATTCCTTTTTTGTTACGTTCTTTTAAACAAGCAACTGTTGTTGCACTTCACTTCAATTTCTCTTCCTGTTCGTCTTGCAATATCGCTTGTGGCACAGTGAGAGAGCAGACAGAAACAGGTTGTTGCAATTTTGTTAGATCACACTGTAAATATGTTGACAATGTACTTTTTTGTTGAACCGCACCCCTAGGCCGCCGCAGGAGAGTAGAGTGACAGTCTTTTGCATTTTCTCCTCACACCTCACAGTTCTTCTTCCGCTACAACCGTTCGCCTGGCGAACTCTGTATGCATGTGAGTATATATGTGTGTTTGTTAGTGTGTGTGTGTGTGTTTGTCTCTCTGTATGTAAGCTCTCAATATTTCTTTAGTAAAATCCATGTTCCCTTTCATTATTGCTACTTCGTCGTCAGGATATGTTGTACAATATTATCTATTTTGTAGCATATTTGAAGGCGCTTTGCTGACGACGCTTGAAGAGAAATGTGTGCAACATTCATGAAAATGACACGTTGTAAGCGGAAAATGAAGTGGCGACAATGCGAGAAGACGTGTATAGCTAGCGCGATATCATGCTTACATATACTCGTATGTGTGAAAGCGTGATATGTGGACTAGCGCAGTAGTCTTAGGGCATGAGTATTAGGGTGTATGCTGAAAAATTGTATCTTTTCGCTTTAAAATTATAATTATTGTAATTTTTATATAATTTTTCATGCATATATTTTTATTCGACCGCTTTTTGCCCTCCTATTCATAAAAACCGCTTTGAGTACAACGCTACGTATACGCAATATTTTTAGTTTTACCTGTAAAAAAAAGTACAAGTTTGAACTTGAATTAAGAAGCGAAGAATTTTCCAAAGAAAAACGTTTTGTGACAATTTTAGAGTGCATTAACTTTACAAGAATAACAAAATGTAAAAAATTTAAAATTTAATTTCCTTCAAGCAAAAAATTTTACTTGTAAAAAGCATAAATAATCCAAAAATTTTTTTGTGAATTTTAACTATTTTTATAGTTTTATTTAGCTTTGGTTGCACTAAATTTAATAGTTTTCGGCGAGTTTTCAAAAGTAAAAAAAAAAAACGTTAAAAAGTAAAGCACTCCCTAATAGCTATCTATCACTTACTAACTTGTCTTCCATGTGTGTCTCTTATCAGCAATAACCTTTGAAAAATTGCTGAAAATTTGACTTGAAGCAATTTCGCGTAGATTATTAACTGAAAAGAAATCTTGTTATTGCTGTGGGTGTTGCAATAACCCTAAGTTGAATGTATGTGATTTTCGGATTAAGAAAAAAATACTTTTTTTTCATTCAACGTCTCACATGCACATGTAATGAGCAGTTATTGGCTGAAATTGATGCAGCAGCTTGAAGAAAATATAATTTCTTAGGGTTATTTGGAGAATTTAATATAAAATCTACAGGTTTTTTTTATGTATTTTTAAATATTTTTATAAAGAAAATTCGCAACAACGCAGAAAGGTGTAACCTAATTCACATTTGACTGTCTTAACTGCTATTAATGGATTTATAAAATCAAAAGAAACTGGAAATTTACTTTTATTATGCAACGCTATTCATATGAGAATTTTTTAAGTACAGAAAATTGGCAACGTTGCTATGAGAAGTGCCTAATGGACGCTAAACCGTCTTAAGTGCTACTAAGAGCTCATAAAAATTGTACTTAATTAAAAATTGAGTTTAATAGAGCAAGAGTAACATGTAAAGCTTTAAGGTAAACAAAATTGGAAAATTGGCAACGTTGCGCTGGAAAATTAAAATTTTTATTACATAATTTTTTTTATCTTTACACAAAATTTATATCTTAGCAAAGAACAAAATTTATTTGTAGTCCCACAGTTTTTCTGGAGCTTAAATTTCAATTGAAAATTGGCAACGTTGTGACTTTATAACAAAAAAGAAATAAAAAATACATTTGGCATAAGAAATAATTACATTTTCTTATTTCGTTAAAGGAGCGAGCAAAATATTAACCCAAATTGGTTTTTTTTTAATTTACTGCAGCAAGAAAAAGAATTTCTGCTAAGAACCGATTATTATCTCTGATAAAATATGATGAAAAATGGCAATAATGTAGCGTCAGAATTAAGCGAAATGAATTCTTATGAAATTTTAAACAACTCAAAACTGTTTAAAAATTTTTTACACCACACCGAAATAAATTTATGATTGCCAAATGAAAAGTTGGACATTTCGCGAAATGAAAATTGGTAACAATGTAAACAATATATACATAATTTAATGCCTAAATGCATAGCTGAGAGTGTTAGTTACCACTACTGGCTTAATAAAATTGTGGGAAACTGGAAAATTAGTTTTATCAAGAGACAGTCGCATGCAGAAATTTGGCGTAAAGAAAATTGGCAACATTGCCACGAAAAAGGGAAGTTTTAGTTTAAAAGGAATTTTCTAATGAAGATTCCTAGGGTATTGATTTCAACTGAAAATTGGCAACGTTGCGGCCAGCGAAATGTAGAGAGAGGGTATTTTTTTAATTGAGAAATATTAACTTTCTTGGATGTCTTTGAAAGTTTAGAAAATTAAAGAAAAATGTACTACTCTAAAGTGATGATTAATCTAGGTTTTGCGGTACTGAAAAATGGCAACGTTGCAGGGCGAAATTCGGAAAAATGATTTTTAACAGAAAACTTTTCAGTATGTTTTTGACTTCGCAGAAATAAATTTATTCCTTCCAAGAGAACAGTTAAAAAAAATTTATAATGAAAATTGGCAACATTGCGGCGTACATTTTGACATAAACCGAAATCAAGTCCCTAATTATCAACCAAATTAAAAGTAAATATATTTCCAGAAAATTTTAGTTGAACAAAGTGAAATTACAGTGCAGCTGCGGCAATTACAGCAACAAGAGGTGCCATAAATAATAAAGAAAGAAAAATTCAAACAAACAGTAAATCCACTTCAATGCAACAAAGTTGCCACCTTCAAACTAAAACCAAGTCAATCGAAGTAATGTTAGAGGAAATATCAACACGTTGACGATGAGCAGTAAAATATGAAAGACAACAACAGTGGTAAATTCATAATGCAGAAAACTGAAAAAAAAAACAACAATAATAATAAGAACAACAGCAACCAAGTTTGAGTAAGAGAAGTAAGAATCAGAAATCAGCAGTCAACATGCAACATGCAACAACAACACAGGCAGTCAGTCAACAACCAGTAGCCGAAAAAAGACTTGCTTGCTTTCCTCTTTACTGCAGCAATACCGAGAGGAAAATAAGGCAGATGAAGTAGATCAAACGTCAGGCGGACAGATAGTTTCTGTGCAATATAAGCAGCAGCAGCAGCATCAGCAGAAAATGTTGCAAGTCAGCCGATAGCATTATTTTGTTGGCTGTGGTGTTGTGGTTGTGGCTGTGACTGTGAGTGGTTGTAGTGGCGGAAGCGGCGTTGTGGAAAATCTGGTACAAAGAGCCTAAAAGGAAGAAACAAGAAACTAAAAGGGAAATAAGCCAGAAATATTTACTATGCCACATTATGTACATACTTATATGTGTATGTATATATATAAGTACATAGTTGTAGTGTAGGCGACTGGCTTAGTTGAGGCGTTCGAGTGCATAGCTGTTGAGTGGCAGGTCGCAGTTGACAATGAAGCGCTGTTCTCTCGCAGCCAAGTTTAAGCTGGGTGAACCAACTTAATTTTGAATTTGGAGACGGTGGTGGGTATGTAGTGAAAGTGTGTGGGAAATAAAAAATAAATGTGTGTGATTTACACTAAATTTACTGCCAAGTCTTTAAGAATATGTAAAAATCATAAGAGGAAAAGTGGCAACGCTGCTTCGAGAACTAGACTCTGCTAAAAAGAATTCAGTTACTTCAAGTGACCAAAAAAAAAAATTATAATAATAAATTAATTAAAAATTAAAAAAATGTGGCAACACCGCGCAACAATTTAAGTTGGATTTCAAATTATAAGGATCCATAAACAAGTTAAAAATGAAAAAATAAAATAAAAATAAATAAAGTGAAATAAATTGCTTAGGCATAAAAATGGCTAAACAATGAAAATTGGCAACGTTGCTTTAAAAAAATATGAGAGCTATGTTTTGAAATTGTTAGAAATTATTGAATTAAATAAATTATGAATTAATTATAGACTATAAGCAAATTTAAGTGAGTTCTTAAAAGAATGTTTTCTAACAGCGGAAAATTGGCAACGTTGCATCAGAAATTTAAACAGTGTCATGAGAAAATTTAACACAAACTGAAAAAAGTCAAGAAGTTATTGAACTAAAAAAGCTAATAAGTAAAGGAACTAATTTCTAGACTTTAGGTGAGGTTAATCAGAAACAAAAATATGTGGTGTGAAAGTTGGCAACGTTGCTTTAAGAAAAGTTGGATAAAAAAATTATTACCGAAAAAAATATCAAAAAATATGGTTTAACACCTATCAGGTTCCAGTCAGTCAGATTGCATAGAAAAATTGGGAAAAAAATGAAGCGTTGCTGAAAGACCTGGTCCTCATGTCAACAATGTAGAATTGGCAACGTTGCATAAAAAATTTTATAGCTGTAATGTAATTGAACTTAGGCACCATTTAAAAAAAAAATAAGTAGAAGCTGAAATATTGGCAACGTTGCGCAGAAATTAAAAAGCTTTTTAATAATCTATGTACAAACTGTGTACAATTGTCTTCATAAAGGTTCAATTGTAGCTCGATTAAACAGAAATCGGAATATCAACCAGAGAAAATTGGCAACGTTGCACTACCATTTAAAAGGATTTTCGTCTTCGGAATTTTTATACAAATCAAAAACATATTTCCGTAAACGAAGCTCAAAAATAAATTTAAGATGTCATCGTGAAAATAATAAAAAAAAATATCAATCAGAGAAAATCGGCAACGTTGCGTGAACATTTAAAAGGCTTTTGTTTAAAAAAAAATTATACAAACCAAAATAACATTTACATAAAAAAGCTCAAAAATAAATCTAAGATACAATCGATCAAAAATAAAAATATATTAAACAGGGAAAATTGGCAACGTTGCGTCAACAGTTAAAAATATTTTTGTTTTAGGAATTTTTATACAAACCAAAATGACTTCTCCACAAAAAACTCACAAATAAATCCCAAATGCAATCGAAGAAAAAATAAAAAAATTTTAAACAAGGAAAATTGACAACGTTGTTTGAAAGAAAGGAAATTATATTTAAAAATTAATTAAAAATATTTAAAATTGTTTTTTTTTAAAGCTGTATAATGAAGCCAATAATATGTTGTCAGAGCTCTGGCGGTATATAGGAATTGAAAAAAAAAACGAAAATTGGCAACAATGCAAAAACATATTCGTAAATAAATTATTAAAAAAAATTCTCAATGGGGGACAGAGTTAGTTAGCAGAACCTCTGTACTCTTGTGATACCAGTAAAATTTGAAACAACGCCTTGCGAAAAGTAAGTTTAGGATTTTAATTAAAAATTTAAAATTTAAAAAAAAAAGCTTTCAACAAAAAAATATATAAGAATATATAGAAGCTAAATAAATTGATTTTACAGTGAAAATCTCAGCATTTTGTGACAATTATCTATAAGTAGATTGGCCGAAAAATAATTTCATATGAGTTGTGTGCACCGTTTGCTACAAAGTTGCGCCAATAATGAGTGCATTTCAGTTCTAAATAGAAATTCCACGCAACAAATGCACACACACACACACACACACACGTAAAACAGTGGCAACTTCTGCAAATCTCTGGTTGGTAAACTTTAGTTGAGTGACTGACAGTTGGTTTTAACCGCACCACAGCTGCAGATGCAGACAGCGTGCCGCAAATGTGCAACAAAGTGTTGTTGCTGCCACACACACAATTAGAAGTGGCATGTGGGAATGCACACAAACGCATAAGTTAAATATAATGAAAAAAAAAATTATGAAAAAAAATATTAGTTAAAATTAAAAAAATGAAAATAGCAAAATAGAAAGAAGCATTTTACTCTGCAACAAACTAAACTGTTGCGCAAAATGTTGCATGCACCAGTTGCAGTTAAATTTATAGACACTTTGGCGTTTTGGCTGCGGCAATTGTTGTGGCTACGCTCAGTCAGATGCACAAAAGGACAGACAGTCAGCTCCAACATAGTTCAGTCTCTCTCTCTCTCTCTCTCTCTCTATCTCTCCCTCTCACACGCACACACATAATTATATGAAAAAACATACATGCGCGCCAAACGGTCAGCAACCAGTCGTCGCTCGTTGTTATCTTTTTTGCTGTTGTTAATTACGAATGAATGCTGCTCTACTATGTGGCATGCTACAAATTATTATATATGCGTTTTGTGGCAGCAACAACGCCAACAACATTGCTAGCAAAAAACGAAAAAAAAAACACAAAATAATGTGTAAACCGCAATAATAATAACAATAATAATAACAACAATAATCACCGCATCGCGTTGCAGTCTATGTTGAAAAGTAAAAGTGTGTTGCAAGTATGCATGTATGTATGCATGTAGTAAAGTGGGAAAGAAGCAGCGCGATAATGAAAGAAATAATAATAATAAATTACCAGTACAGCTTGTAATTGTTATTATTGTTGCTGTTTTTGTGTTTTCGCTGCATTTTTCCATGTTTTCGTTGATGTTTTGCTTAATCGTTGCACATGTACATGCTTTTGTTGTTGTTTTCTCCACTTTTTCTTCATGTTATTATAATAAAATTTAATTACTTTTTTATCTTGTTGCTAAAATTATAATTTTTACTTACTAAAAAGATCGAACAAAAGTAAGAATGTTAACCAGTGAAAATTGGCAACGTTGCTTCGACAAAAAAAAAAAAGGTTTGCTTTTTCGGAAATTTATGCACAAGCTGTAAGAAATCTTTCCAAAAGATCTTACATACAAATCAGACATGCAATTGAAGAATAATAAGAATATTTTCGAGTGAAAATTGGCAACGTTCGGAGACACAACTTTTTTTCATATACAAATCCTAATATTTTTGAAAAAGCACATATTTATATTCGCTTTTGAAGCGATCAAAAGGAATACGAATGCTAAAAAATCGAACAAAAGTAAGAATATTAATCAGAGAAAATTGGCAACATTGTGTTGATAATGAAAAACTTATTTTATTTGTTTGGAAATTTTTGTACAAAATGTAATCAATCTCACCCAAAAAAATATATATATATTCTGTGCTTCTGAATAGAAAATACAGAATATAGTAACAACCAGAAGAAAATTGGCAACGTTGCTTTGCCAGTTAAAAAATTTTTTAGGGAATTTTTGAACAAACGATAAGTGAATCTCTCTAAAAATGCTCACAAATAAATTTGAGATGCCATGGAGCAGAAAAAAGATATTATTCACTGGAAATTGGCAACGTTGCTTTCCCAGTTGAAGCTTGAGGATTTTTTTTAAAGGAATTTTTTACAAACTGCGAACAAATCTCTTTAAGCAAGCTCATTCATATGTATATAAATTTTTGGTGCGATTAATCGCAAAAAAACTATAAGAAGGGAAAATTGGCAACGTCGCATATTAAAACAAAAAGTTTTTTAAGGAAATTTTTGTACAAACTTTAAGTCAACCGCTCTGAAGAAGCACATATGAGAACTTGATGTACGTTTGAACAGAAAAACTATAATAACCAGCGAAAATTGGCAACGTTTTTTCGTCAGTTGATAGTTGGGAAGTCGTTTTTTTTTAGGAATTTTTGCAAAAACTCTAAGCGAATTTCACCAAAAAAGCTCATCCATAAAATCTAATGTGCATTTGAACAGAAAATGCAAAAAAAAGAATATTAACCAGTGAAAATTGGTAACGCTGCGTTGACATTTGAGAAGTTGATTTTTTTTCTAAAAATGTTCTTTGATCGATAATGTTTGTAATCGATACAGAGAGTAAACAAGTTCATCCAAATGTATATAAATTTTTAGTGAGATTGAGTAGAAAGAAAACAATAATGGAAAATTGGCAACATTGCGTCGAAAATTAAAATGAATATTTTTAAGAATTCTTTTACAAACTGTAAGCAAATCTTTCCCAAAAAGAACTTATGTATAAAATTTAATGTTCAATTGAACAGAAAATAGATAACAGAGTATTAAGCAGTGAAAAATGGCAACGTTGCTTGGAAAACAGTTAAACTTTTATGAAAATTTGTACTTAAAGTGGTTTGATGAAGCCATAAATATAGAAAAAGATCTCATTATAGGTTTAGAAATTTCAAAGAGAAAAAAATTGAAAAATTCATAGTTCAAAACATAGCTCATAAAAACTTTTCCTTTTGACTAAGACAGTTTTGACTTTATAAATATATATTTCGCGCTCAAAAAAATGTAAAAAAGTGGAAGAAAAAACTTGCGTAATTTCACTTAAATAAATATGAGATATCTTTGAAATGCATGCCAGAAGTGACACTGACTTGTGTCGGCAAACTTTTTGATATCTCATAGTTAGCTCTGACAAACATAATGCAACAACAAATGCAAATCAAAAATGAAGAAGTTTTTGAACAACAACAATTTATACATATATAAAGCTAGTTAACAGTATTTGTTGCATTTGCATAGCAACAACAACAACAACAGCAGCACCAAACAACACTCGAGACCTAACAGAACTTATAGCAGTGGCCAAAGCCAAGAAAAGCATAATAAGTTTGATGCAAAAAAAGTATATAAAAAAAAAAAAAGTCGACAACACCAAAGAACTGTCAAGTGCAGCAGCCTGAGAAATAAGCTGCAGATGCAAACAAAAACAAAAATAACAAAAAAATCTACTGTTCTTCTCGGCCATAATTTGCAACAAATGGCATATCTGTGGTCATTGATGACCAGCCAAATGCATACAGCAAATAGAATATATAACTGTAGGAATGTACAGCAGCTGTCGCTGGCAGCAGCGGCAAACTTTAGAAACTTCAATAAGTAAGAAATAAACAAACAAATAATGAAAGAAACAATTTCTTTGCTAAAGCTCTTGGGCTTACAGTGCTTAGGAGGAGAGAAAACGAGGCGAAGAAAACTTAGTTTGGGGCGAGCGCGATAGATAGTCACAGAGAGAGATAGAGTGGAGTAGAGATAGAGAGAGAGAGAGGAGAGAGAGAGGGGGATAGTAGAGATATAGAACAAGTACTTGGAAAAAAGGCAATAATACCAAAATTAAAGTTCAAGGACAACATATTGGTACTTCTGATAAAAATATTTATTCTTTCGAAGGAAGTTCATCAGAAACTAAAAAATGTGAGAGAGGGAGAATACTAACAAGTTCATAACGTAGTTGAGAATTTCAGAAAGTTCAGAATCGTTATGTGAATTTATAGAACTTAGAAAAATATTGCTCAAATTACGGTTTGGAAGAGGTTTAAGCTTGAACATGAGGATAAAAATACGACTAAATAATAATCTACAGAGAGAGAATTGAATAAATATCAAAAAAAAAAAAAAAAAAATTATGAGAGCGGCGTGAGAGTTTAGGAACCAGAGAAAATTTTTCAACAATAATAAAATTTTAATTCAATAATATACCCGAACTTTCCAACATGGCTGCTCATTAAGGATGAGTCTTCCTCCTCTAACTCTCTCTTAACCATCCTCAAATATATTTGTATAACTATCTACACATACATTCGTACTTAAATAAATACTTATTTATTTATATACATATGTATATGGTATTCTCATAAATTTCCCATACACACACACACACACGACCATGAATTCTTGTCGCTCCATTATGTGGAACAAGTGGAATTTCATGTCAAATGCATTAAGTGAGCGCCACAAATGGACGTGTGGCTAAATTAATAAATGAGAAATGGTCATTGTGTAAGGAGTGAGGCCGGTAAGTAAATAGTTAAAGAAACTTTGTACAATGTTGTCTTATTAAAGGAGAATATGACGAGAATTTGTGCTTAATATTTATATAGAAAGTAGGTATTTTGTAATTGCTACCCCTAAGTGAGTATTGGAATGCTTGCACTACAAAGATTTCTGCATATATATATATTAACATATATACATACAAATGTTGCTTTATTAAGCCAAAATTATTTTTGAAATATATAAATATGCTTCAAATACTATATTTGTGTGCATTAATTCGAGAATTGTGGTACTAAATTTAAAATATTTTATTTTAGAAATATTATAATCAATTTTTACTCAAAATAAGCAGACAATTTTTTGTGGAACGTATCATCACATAGGTTCCACATATATATTTTTTTAAGAAACTTGCACGCAATGAAGTTTAACTTAATTTGCTCAAAGTAGAGCAATTTCTGAGCTAGGAATTTTGTGGAACGTATTGCTTAAATGCAAGTTTCAATCAATATCTTTACATTTAAGTATATTTTTACTGAAAAATCTGCAAAATTTAAATGCAGAAAGTAAAAATTAATGAAGTTCACTTTGTAGATTAGGATATTTTTGGAGAAGTTATTATTTAATTTTTTTCGGCAATGCGTGGAGCACATTAAAAAATTTCGATCAGCATTTTAGCTCATGGTTTTTATATATTTATGTAGGAAACTAAAAAAAAATTCACTTCAGTTTTTTTCTTTATGGTAAGACTCAACAAAAGTTGTGGAACGTAAGTTTTATATAATTAAATTTTAACCGATATAAAAGATTTATTATTTGAGTGAGAAATTCATAGTTTTTTCCTTCAATTAAGTTTATCATAGTGTGATCTATGCAAAATTTGTGGAACGTAAGTTTTATCCATTTTAATTTGCGCAGAAATGCAAATATTTGCTCTTAATTAACAAAATATATATTTTGCTTCTTGAATGAGCTTGTTTCGAGATATGGAACTATATGAAATTTGTGGAACGCAAGTAACATGCGTTTAGTTTTGCGCAGATATTGATATATTTATTATGAAACGGCAAAATTATGCTTTCTGAAAATTTTCAGACACACAAATTGTGCAAGATCTCTTGTGGAACGTATTGTCACAAACAATTACTACTTTTTATTTAAGCTTCTCTTTGGAGGAGCGGCTATATTGACGTCTTAGCGTTTGAAAAAAAACTCTCAAATCAAACTTTAAATTGCAAATATTTAAAAAAAAAAGAATTCACAACATACTTGAAGTATGAAACGCGCAAAAAGAGCGCAAAAATATACTAGGAAATTAGATAGAAAAATAATATAAATGCAGAGAAACGACAATAATGACACTTCACCAAACATTATTGCAAAAGTTCTGCATACAAGTGCGTTGCGGAATGCAAGATTTTTTGTGAAGAATTCTTCTCTACATGCTACATTATTACTTTTTTTTAAATATTTTTTTATTTATTCGAAATCTTTTCTCTTCACTTTATCATACAGGGTTTGCAGGCGATCGAAAGTGGAGAGAAAATTCTTTATTAGAAATGTCAACCAGTGTGTTGAGCTAAAAGGCAGAAATTTTTATATATGCATTTTTTAATATTTCCTAGAAAATAATTTTATTATTTGATTTTTTTGTATTTAACTTTTTGTCTTTTTTTATAACCTTTTTTTATATTTTAATTAAAAAAAATTTTGATTAGATTTTGTTTTTTATTTATTTAATTTCACTCTTATTTAATTTTTTTATGTTTCACTTTTTTATATTTCTTTATTGGAATTTTTTTCATAATTTATTTACAACTTTTTTACTTAAAATTTTCTTCGATGAAACATTTCTAGTTTACAGAACACCCGCTTGTACTCCACACCACATCGTTATTATATTCTCGATGAGGGCGAAAGTTACATGAAAATCAGCAATTTTCAAAGTCGCAGCAGCACAAAATGACAGCGATGAAAAAAAATTTGAAAAAAAAATAATAAAAATTTTCAAATGCATTGAACGCAATTGAATGCCGCAGAGGTCACATGGCTGTTGTTAGTGTGAGACTAACGCCAGAATTCTTATGTAAATGCGAAAAGTTTTGACGACAGCGCAGCAACAAAATGGTGAAGAAAATAGTAGTAAAAGTTGAAAAAAAAATGTAAAAAAAATTATTCGAAATTTTTCTTAGCAAAAAATTCCACTTTTTGCAACCCTGCGCAGACATGAACTGAACATTCAATATTTTCGCTGATAATTTCTACCATTAATGCAAATATTTGCCAAAATATTTAATGCACAGCACAGAATAATCAAAAGGGGAGTGAGAAGAAGAAAAAGAAGAGAAAAAACTGCGAACATTGTGAACATTCCTCAACAGACACACACACACATCCCCCTAAACCCATTGTGGCACATTAGAAATTATTATATTAACTCACTGGAATTTTTGCGCAGAAGTAGTAAAGTTTGAAAATTGGAAAGAAAAGAAGTGGAAAAAATCGAAAAATGCTGGCAATCATCGAAGGAGCAAGTAAGTACCAACAAAAAAGTAAAAAATAACAAATTCGAAAAAAAAAATTTCATAAAAAAATGAATTCTTAAAAGTTCACGTCGCACATTTGCTAGGTTTAATGGTCATGTTTTTGGTGTTATCAGGAAAAGATGCAAAATTACATAGCATCTCAGGAACAGCATGAAAAAAAAGAAATTACAACAAACACTTATAACTAAATAGCCGCAGCAGTTGCGTAAGTAGTTGAGCGGTGCCATCAAGTAGTCGCTGCACTGCGGGCGTACAAAGTTTTTGGCACAAGTTTCCTAATTTTTCATAAATTTTTTTCTCTTCTGAACAAGCGAGCGGAGTTTGCCTCAAAAAATTTTCACCACCCACTACTACTATTTTTGACCATTTTTTCATACAATTTTTTCTTCTTCCGCAAATTCTTTGCCCTTATCAGAAGTTTGTTAATTTAAAAATATAAAGTTGATTTATTGAAATTATTATTGAAGTAAGAAATCGTCGTCGCAGTGTCAATTTTTTAGCAAAGAAAAAAAAAATTGAAAATTTTTTCATAAAAACTTCTACACTAATATAGACGCAAAGCACTTACTTTAAGTGCAGTAATTGCAGTAAATTGTAATCCAAGCAGAGAAAATGACAAGTGAGTGCGGTGAGTTGAAGAAGCAGCAGTGATTGCTGCAGTAAAAGGAAATTTAAGCAAGTAAGAACAGAGTAACAGAGTAAGAAGTCGGAGTTTAAGTAAATTTAAGTAAAAATAAATTGTGATTTATGTAAAATTCGGCAAAGTAAACAGAAAATTACGTTCCAAGTATGTAATAAAATAAATAAAATGTAGTTTTACCAGCATTTAAATTTGTTTAAAACGAAAAACACCACAAAAACAATGTGGATCGTAAGTGGAACGCATGTGGAATGTATTTATAGTCTGTCAGTAGGACACAATTAGAGATTTCAAAATATATTTTAAAACTATAAGCAGTTCTAATACGTATTAAGAGTGGAACATATATGGAACATATTCAAATTTTGCCTAAAATGGCACCTAAACGGTTTCTTGATTACATATCTTGAAACTATGAACATTTTTTTGCTAAATTCCTTGTGAAACTGTGTGGATTGTATTGATATTAATATTAGAAAATCATAGTGAAATGTGTAGTATTAAATAACAGTAAGTTAACATGTCGTATGTAAAATAAATTATTTTGAATTTGAATAAATGCGCTTTATGGAGATGTCACGCATGTGGAAAAGAAACCAGTTCAGCTAGATTTTTCTGTCTTCGTTTTTGAAAGTTTTTTTTTTTTTTTATTAGAGACGATTGTATTAAAAAACCAAAAATTTTTATTTAAAATATCTTATTTTTAGGTATACTGAAAAAATCAAACCAAGAATCTTCAAACTTTTTAAGACTATATTACACAAAATATGAAGAAATGCCGATATTAGCTTGTGGAATGCATTAAAAAAACATTTAATTGCATTAAACAAAATTTTACAATATTGTGAGCAAAGCTCTACAATATGGTCATTTAGAAATGGATTTAGTAGTATGAAGTCACTTTAATTATGCATAAATTGTGTTTTTTGTATGTGGAACATATTGAAAATTAGTTGATTTTTTTTTAAATTGAAGATATATTTGAATATTATAAAAACAGTCGCATTTTGTAAGGAAATACATGTAGAACGTAGTGTGTGGAACGTATGTGGAACATGTGGAATTTCTATTTAAAGCTTTTTCAACCTAGAAAAAATTTAGTGTCACAAAATTAATTGAATTTTATTGGAATGCATGTGGAACTTGTGTGGAACGTATATTCAAAATTAAGGGGGAAACTAAAATTGTATTTCGCAATATTTATGTCGAGCCCGATAATGTATTTGCGGCTAGAGCAGTTGTAGAACACCAGAAGCAAGAGCAGAAATAATTGTAAATTGCCCAATGTTGCCATTTTTAGTATTTGAAAAATTTATCATCCAATGCAAATACTGCTGCAAAAAAAAAAAAATAAATCTATGCACACCAATATTAACATACGAATTCCGGCATTTATATTTCGAAAAACCGCATTTAAGCAATGCAAACATACGTACATGTATGTGCATATGTAGGATCATAAATAAACACACTACGATCATTGTATTGGGGTGAGCAGGCAACGAAAAATGGCTGGGAATTGACCGCACTTGACTACTTCATTACCATGTTTAATCAGATCACCGACGATGGAGAGAGTGGCATGTGGGGTGTGGGGTTGGTTGGAAATTGTTTTGCTGGGCAGGTAAGTAGAAAATAGGCATCGGAGATGCTCAGATCATAGTCAAGTCGAAACAACAACAATTTATGCGCTCATGTGCTTGTATGTGTGCGAGTGTGTGTGTATGTGTGGCCTGCAACGGAATGTATGCTAATTTCAATTGACGCGCATGCAACATTTTGTGGCACAACAAGGACTTGGCTATCTATAAGCAAACAAACGGCCATATGGCTTTTGCAAACTGCATATATATGTATGTAACTTTACATGAACATATATATGCATTTACTCGTATGCATGTGGCTGCCTTTGTGTTCCGGTATATGTATGTATGTGTGCGTATGTGTGTGTTAAGTTAACCAATTGACCATTGCCTATGCAACTCGGCCGCCACACAATTGCAAAACCGCCAATATGCTGCACAGGAAAATGCATGTGTGTGCTGGTTAGGACATACACACACACACACACCACACACATCCGAATATACATAAGCTACTATGAGCTCATTGTTGCTCTGGTTAACTGGTGGACTTGGGTTTTTATTGTTTCTCACTGCAGTGAATTGGTCAGGAATTGATGTCTGAGTGTGTGTGCGTGTGTGCGTGTGTGTGTGTGTTGTATCTGTATTTGTATATACTTTGCGGTTTGTGCGTATATATCTTGTATGTATTTGTGCGTGTTCGCATCATTGGCTATCATTGTTGCAACATTGAGCTTTGATGTTGCATGCCAGTGACCACTGTGACCACAGTATCCACGATTTTATATACAACTGTATTTTTGTACAGCACACTTCATATATATGCACATACACACAGACAAATATCTATGTGGTTGTGTGTTGTTGCAAGTAATAAAATAAATATGCAAATGTACTCGTAAGTTGGAAATTTTATGCAATCAACTTTGTGTGGACTGTATATTATGCCAACAAAAATATACGTTACATATATGCATAGATATGTATATGCGTATGTGTGAATACAATAAATATATAATTTTTTTTTTTCATTAGAGAAGTTTCATCAAAATGGAAAAATTATATGGAAAAATAACCAGAGAAGAGTAATATTAAAAAAGTTCCGCATTAAAGCTTTCATATTACAACACACACACACACACAAACATACATAACTGTGAAAATAATATAAGTTAAAAAAATTTTAATCGCAGTATTTATTTAAAAAGCTTAAAATATCTTTAAAAATAACGATTTTACTGGAAAATAAGTAATTTTTTTGTGAAAAAATGCCACCATTTGGTGGTAAAATTCAAAAAGAATTTCTTTGTGGACTCCATGTGGAACGAAAGTAATCTGCTTCATAAAATAATAAATTGAAAACTTTAAATTCATATTTAAATCAAGAAACCCCTTTTCAAGGCTTTAAAATTCAAAAAAAAATTCTTAAAAAAGTTTGGATCATAAGTGGAATGCATTTAAAATATGTAAGGATCGTTACCTAAACTACAAATTTTCCTTTTAAAAACACTGTGGAACTTAAGTGGATTTTATCAAAATCCATACAAAATAATTGAGAAATGTCAGTTTTCTGTGAAAAATCTTACGAGAGCCCATAAAAGCCTTTACAATAAAAAGAGGTTTCTTAAAAAGGCACTTGTGAATCGTGTGTGGATTGTATGGAACCCATTTAAAATTAAAATTGTTAAAAAAAAAATTCAAAAATATATTTTAACAAAAATTTATTGTATTGAAAGTTTGAAGCTTATATTTATTTTGTGTGGAATTCACTCAAAATTGATGGATTAAGAAAATTATTTATCTAAAACGGCTTACACAATTTTGGAAAACTTTCCAATTAAAAGTTTTTGGATAGTGAGTATTTCAGTAATCTGATCTATTTAAAAATTCTTGTGCACTTTATGTTACACTCCTGACATTTACTGTTTTGTTATATCTTTGTTATTGCTGTTATTGATATTTTTACAGTTAAAAAACTTCTATATTTATGTATTAACGAGAATAAGCACTACTAGCCTTGCATAGTTACAAATAAATACATCTAAGAACAAAATGGAAATTATGTGGAAAGTGTAGAAATTACTATTAAAATGGCTTATTTGCAGTAGAGATGTTAGGTATTCAAAATAATAGTATTTCGATTGTGGAACGTACGTGGATGGTATGTGGATTATATGTGGAATGCATTAAAAACTTTTAGGATAAGAATAGTTTGTCCGAAACTTTATAAATAAAATGGTAAGATAGCGTTTGTTGATATATACCACGCATACAACGTATTTTTTATATAAAAATTTCCTACTTTATTCAATGCGGCGGTTTTAGGAATCAATAACTATATCGTCGTAATTCCTAAACATTTTTGCCTTGCAAATACTTCAATCATTTTATATAATTTTTCTTCCTTCATACTACCACACCAAAACAAATTGCAACAAAAAAAGTAGAAAAAACATAAGCTTCTTTGCATAAATTTTATCGATTTCACCGCAACCGCAACAAATCTACGATTATTCAGCAAATGTAACTGGTTATTAATTAAGTGATTTAATCCGACACCAGTGCCAATGACGAACAAAGCTAACTGACCTACGCTCCATTTAACCAGGATGCACGCACATATGTTCCACATACCTTCTACGCATACATACATATAAACAAATATACAAATTGTGAAAGCTTGGAAAGCAATCAACCAGTCAAATATATGCACAAAAGGTATAAATATCATTGTGTGTGTGCTTACATACGGTTGAACCCGACTGCTTGACCACAACTCATTGGTGACTTATTGACACTCGAACAATTGCATTCAGTATTCAACAAATATTCCAACAATCAAATTTATACACTTCTACTCCGCATGCAGCAGGTATGTGCGCATTCATATGGAAATATAACTGCATTTTGAGCATAAAATTCACGTGTCTGTATATTAAATCGTCCGTTGCATATATACATAAATATATATGTACATTTTTTTTTTCAAATTCCACAAAGCCTTATTAGTGTTGGTTATGCGTTTACGGTGACACAAGGCATATTTATATGAAGATTGTTCGTATGCACCAAGTATGTGAAGGCAATATGCGCCTATAGGTATGCTACAAAAATTACAAATATATTGTATTTTAAGTGTAAAATTGTTTTAGTGGTTAAATTGCATTGACATATGTTAATTTGCGTATGGATAATGTGCAATACTGGAGACCCTTGTAGTGTGTGTATGTATTGGGGTAAGTATAACATAAGGATAAAATGGAAATTTGGTAAATCCAAACATATGCAGGCATGAAGTGGATATACCGGCTTACAAAAATGCCAAGCAGGCGAGTAGACGACGAAGCAGTTCAGGATGTAGATTAGGGTGGGCCTCTAAAAAATTAATTTAAATTTAAAAAAAATTACATATTAAAAAAATAAATAAAATCAAAATAATATATAATAAAAAAATATAAAAAAGAAAAAATAAAATAAAATAAAATAAAATAAATTAAAAAATTAAAAAATATAAAAAAATAAAAAAAATTAAAAAAAAAAAAATAAAAAAAAAATAAAAAAAATTAAATAAAAAAAATTAAAAAATATAAAAAAAAATTAAAAAACAAAAAATAGAATAAAATAAAAGAAAAAGCAAAATAAAAAATAAAATAAAATTAATTTAAATAAAATAAAATAAAATAAAATAAAATATAAAAAAACATTTAAAAAATTAAAAATTATAATATGAAAAAAAAAATTAAATTAAAATTAAAATAAAAAAATTAAAATAAAATTAAAAAAATGAAATAAATTTAATAAAATAAAATAAAATAAAATAAAGAAATGAAAATAAAATAAAATAAAATAAAATAAAATAAAATAAAATACTCTAAACTAAAATAAAATAAAAAATAATTAAAATAAAATAAAATTAAAAAAATAAAAATAAAATAAATTTAAATTAAATTAAATTAAATAAGAATATAATAAATTACGATTACCACAATATCCTCACATTCCGTATAATAAAACATATCATTCTTGCTGCAACCAGACTTGAATCTAACTCAAATACGACATCTGTTGTGCGTTATTAAATTGCAATAGCTTTCAAAAGCCATATAATTTGACTAAATGTTACAACATCTCACAACTCAAATGTCCTCTTCATACAAAAGTTTTTGGTATGCAAGATTTGGCAATTATTCCATATATAAAATATTCATTTAATATCTTGAGTACATGCATGCATCTACATACATACGCTTTGTCGATTGACAGCTTTCTAATTAGTCAATGGGCTTATGCGGTTAGTCGTTAGTTATACGATAGCCAAGTTACATGGCAAAGAAAGAGAAATGAGATATGTGTGTATGCTGTAAGATGGATATTAAAGAAAAGTCTGGTATTGATGTCAAAATGTGACAGCTCAGATGGAAATGTGTTTTGGTGCGTGCAGTATTTAAAGCATTTGTATTTAATGGAAGGTTGTTGTATTTTAGTCTTAATGTGCATATATTTAATTTAGACACATATACTTAATTAATAAGACAAATAGTAAGAAATAATCTAATTAGAAGTGTATAATTTGGAAGTATACATATTTATTATGGGGGTTAATGTGAAAATATTGTACCGCATAATAACCAAAATGTATTTTGCAATAATTTTGAGGTTATTTCAAAGGAAAGAACCTACTTTTTCTAGGGTTAGAGATAGCTAAAACTATATTGAGCCATTCTGAGCTATTTTGAGCCATTTTGAGGCAAACGTGCAGAAAATTGTACTTAATTATTTTATTAAAAATAGTTTTATTTTCAACATAAATTGAAATAGCAAAAATCATTTTGAGCTATTTGAAGCCATATCAAGTCAGATTATCTGATCATTTAATTCAGTTATATTATTCAAAATAGCATGATTTACAACATAAATTCATAAGAAACAATTTTCGTACCAAAAATTGTTACCGCACTAGCTGGAAAAAGCATTTTGAGCTATTTTGAGCCAAAATAATTATTTTACCATTTTGTTTAAACAAACTTTATTGCAATAAAAACTTAATATAAAAATTTATAGTCCTTTTTTTATCATCAAAACTGTCATATATAGGGTAAAAAATATTTTGAGCTATTTTGAGCAAAAAATTAATTTAATTATATGGTTTAAAACAACTTCTATTGCTGCAAAAACTTAATATATATATTTATGGTCCTTTTTGTGTCAAAAATACTATCACATATAAGCAAAACGGCATTTTGAGCTATTTTGCGCACATTCGAGGTATTTGCATATAAATTATCTACGTTGAGGAAGGTATGTCGCATTTTTTCTCTGTCAGGTTGATATTTTAAGTGCAATGACACCAAAGGCACTTTTTTGTTTTCTTTAACAACTTTTTTTTTGGAAACTCTTCCTCTTAAATATAGACTTTTATAAAATATGTGTAACATTGTACCTAAAACGGTTTTTTGAGGCATATGTAAGCTTACATATTAACTTTTTTGTAGGTATATTATTTTAAAATTACTCAAAACTCATATTGAGCCATTTTGAGCCGATAAGAACTATGTGGTATTAGGAACTGCTAAATATTAATCGAAAATTGAAAGTATTTTCGGTCATATTAAGTTAGATTTGGATCTAACCTTGACTTTATGGAATACTTAATCTAAGTTAGTTCATTTTCAATATGTTTCGCATAAAAAATAACTACATTGAGCCACTTTGAGGCAACTTCGGTTTTTATTCAAAATAAAATTTTCATGCAGATTTCTTTTAAATAATAGTTTTAAATAATTTAAGATCATATTAGCAGACGTTGATATAAATTGTACTCCATTTACACTAGTATAGAGTTCACCTATAAATATATACACATTACGAAAGTAATTTTCAGTATTTCGCTATTTGTGTAATACACTCAACACATACCATTTACAGCTGGCTTAAATTTTAGTAAATATATTGTACTTTAAGCCAAATTAAGCCACATTGAGCGCCATCAAGTCACTGGTGAGTTTGTAAGTACTCAAATAATTTACATATTTTACTGATTTCAAACATTCATAACAATTTCAAAATCTAATTAAAAATCTAGCGAAAAAAATTAAAATTATTTCTATTACATTGCGTAGTAGTATATTATATGCACACACAGATATAAATGAACCAACTAAGCTGCAAATATTTATTGTGGTTTCAATACAGCTGCATAAATTCCCACAAAACACATTACCGTTAGCTAGCTAGCATATTGAGCCACTACCGACCATTATCACTTAACCAACAGCAGCGGCAGCAGCAACAGCAGCAGCAGCAGTGAGGAAGCATTAGAATGCATATAAATAAATAGTTTTTATTGAATATATGAACTAAAATTTAAATTCAACCCTTCAAAAAGTAATAAAAAGTGGCGTTGCAGAGTCAGCTGGTGGTGTTGCGACATGATATCGACGCTCAAAGTGCAATTAAATGCATAAAATGAGGCAATCAGGAATGGCGCAAGTATTTTATACATATAAATATATGCAAAGCAGTAACTGAGCTTCGTGTGTATGTGTGTGTGTGTGGAGTGTTCGTTTAAATGCGCGTAAATTGACTTGTACGTTTAATTTATTGTTATTTACCCGCATTCAATAGAGAGAGGGCGATAACAGACTGATGCATGCGTTCCCAGCGAAGGGAATTTAAGGAAAGAAGAAGAGTTGTGCGTATAAATATACGCATAAAATGTATGTAAGTGAATGCGCACATTAAATACCGTTATTCCACTAGTATTGAGTGTCACAATTTAAATTCGCATACTACAATAAACTTGCAGAAGACGCTCGGGAAGGCGATGAGGGACACGATTGAAGTGTTGTTCAAGTTTTGAGAGAGCTGCCAGTGATAATGTGTGCCATTCTCATAGGGTTTTACAAGCAACTAAATTTATTTATATCTAAATATATATAAAAAGCGCACTTAAGCTGCTTTGGTGGACAAATAATAACAAAAGACGAGCGCAAAAGAAAATACATTGTACTAAATCATTGTTGTTGCCTCACTTATGGGAATGCAGGTAATAAATATTTTGCATTCACTGCGAGGCACGTGTGCACAATGACACGCAAAAGCAGGCGTGTAGTAGAGACTAACGTAAGTATATTTTATATTTTTTTATTTAAAATATTTACTTTATTTTATTATATTTTAATTTATTTTATTTTATTTATTTTATTTAGTTTTATTTTATTTTATTTTAATTTATTTTATTTTATTTATTTTATTTTATTTTATTTTTTATTTTTTTTATATATTTTTTTGTTTTTTTTCCTTTATTTTACTTTATTCTATTTTATTTTTTTTTTTATTGTATTTTATTGCATTTTTTTATTGTATTATATTTTATTTTTTTATTTTATATTTTATTATATTTCATTATATTTTATGTTTGTTATTATTGTTTTATTTTATTTTAATTTAATTTAATTTTATTTTATGTGTTTTATTTTATTTTATTTTAGTTTATTTTTTTATTTTTTTATTTATTTTTTTTTCATTTTATTTAATTTTATTTTCTTTATTTTATTTTATTTAATTTAATTTAATTTAATTAAATTATATTTATTTTCTTTTATTTTTTTATATTTTTATTCAGATGATATAAGTGTAAGTAAGATTGTACTTATGTTATACATAATACATATATGCATATGCATATGCATCACATATGTATGTATGAGAGTAGGTGAAATGAGCATAACTCATACGCGTTGTCCGCCATCGGATATATTACTTATACGCCCCGTATGCTCGTTATAAATAAGACTACACTACATTACAATCTGCATTCAGCGAGAGCTAATAAATTATTAAGTACAAGCAATAAATTTCAAATTAATCGTTGATATTTTATCTGAAATTGTGCGAGTACATTACGACATAATTATATTGTTGCCCTTATGAGCAGGAATGCGAGAATGTATAGATATTTCTGTATTGTTTTACAATTCTCTCAGAAATGCACTTGCAACTGTATGTAAATTAATATATTTTAAGCGACAACTATTTTAATGTTGCCACCACTCTGTATTTGTTGTTGAACGTTTAATTTTTATTTCTATTTTATATTTTTCATTGCAGTAAATGTTAATTTTAAATAAATTATTTCACCATTAAGCTATGATATTTGTATGTGCGTGCGAAGGTGTTGTGGCGTAACGACAAAAATAATAAATATGACTACGAAGAGTATAACAAAAATGTTATAACAAAACTGTGCAAAACAATGACATCAAATAATGATGGCATAAAATAAAATTAAAATTGGGGAAAAATGTGCGTCGCTTGCGACTGGCAATTATAATGACAGCATAAATGTGTGAGAAAAAAAGTGAACAACGCAAATCTGTGGTAACAATACTAATTCAAATAATAAAGTAAAATTAAATGAATTGAAAAAAAATTAAAAAAAAAAATTAAATTAAATTAAAAAATAAAATAAAAAATAAAAAAATGAAATAAATCAAAATAAAATAAAATAAATTTAAATAAAATAAAATAAAATAAAATAACATAGACTAAAATGAAATAAAATAAAATGAAATAAAATAAAATAAAATAAAATAAAATAACATAAAATAAAATAAAATAAAATTTAAAAAAACTAAAATTAAAATAAAATAACATAAAATAAAATTTAAAAAAAATAATAAAAAATAAAAAAAAATTAAAGAAAATAAAATAAAAAAATGAAATAAAGCTAAACTAAATAAAATAAAGTAAAATTAAATAAAAAGTTAAATAAAATTAAAAGAGTGAAAAATAAAATAAAATAAAACAAAATAAAATAGAATCAAATAAAATGAAATAAAATAAAATTAATATAAAATAAAAAAAATAAAATTAATTAAATATAATAAAATTAAATAAAATAAAATAAAATAAAATAAAACAAAATAAAAATAAAATAAAATAAAATAAAATAAAATGAAATAAAATAAAATAAAATAAATAATAAATAATAAAACAGATATGAAATCAAATTAATGAAAGTAAAATAAAATATATTAAATATATAGAAAAACAGAAGAGAATCAAAGTGGATCATTGGCTTATTTTCCACATAGGTTTTTGAACTCATATTTGTAAAAATAAAACCTCATCATCAACACCACTCAATGTCAGTTATGCTGTCGCAATAATTTTCGCGCGTCTCTATATCTAATTGTTAATTTATTACACGCAAGCAGCAGCAACAGCAAAAACAAAATTAATGCGAAAGAAACACAAAAACAAACCTGTCATTCGCACACTGTTTGCAAACGCTAACACTTACCGCAGAAATGATTTTTCAGAGTATCATTACTGGAGCGTAATTTTTTTTTAATTGCCTACTTAGGTGGATAATACTGCATGCAGGCAAGGTTTTTTTTTAGGATTAAATGAGGAAAATATAATTACAAAAAATGGAAACCTAATTATATAATATAATTTGCTATAATTTTTAGCTATATTTAAGGGGATTTCAAATAATTTGCTTGCATGTTTGGTTCAAAGTAATTTAAAGTAGCTAAAAATTGCTCACAAATAATTTATATTTTTTTTAAAGAAAATTAATATTTAACATTTTAATAATATTTAAAAATACAATATTAAATTACCTAAAATGACACAATACGTGACAAGAAATTTCGTTTAACTTCTAAGAATCAGTAAATTGAACAAAATACTCAAATTTTTATAATTTATAATTTCTTTTTTGTGGTATAGCTAATTTTTTTCAATATCAAATTACCCAAACCAAAGATATTTTGATGCACAAAATTGCGCAAAAACCCCACAAGCTAGCACCATTAGCAACAGTCAACTTCAAAATTGTCACTTCATTAAACCGCAGCAAAAGCGAGCTGTGTATAATTTGATTTTTAGTAACTTATCTTCAAAAAACCCTCTTAACAATTTGCGGTTCATTCATTTTTCCATCTAGAATTTCTCAACTTTTTAGCAAATAATATTTTTAGAAAAATATTTAGATATATGAAGGACAGTGTGTGTGTGCCTACTTGCCATTCGACACCAATTAAGTTGCACTAATTAACTGTCAAAATGTCACAGTCTCAACATCAGCACCAATAATAAAAACAACAACAACAAAAAATAACAAACCAAAAATAAACCAAGCACCGGAGAGGTGAAAACATACATATGTATATGTATATATGTGCATACAGAGTAGCGACTACTATTTAATATGAAGCACCTGTGCTCGTTCTCTGCAGATATTTACACAGATTTACAAATGTAAATATATTTAAACACATATGTATGTAAACATATGTGTGCATGTATGGTGTCGCAGCATCATTTATTATTGGCATAAATAAAGCCAAGCACGTTTATTTATTTTTGTTAACACACTCAACACCCCAACAGAAAACAGCCACATATCATAAGGGTTAGATATACAAACATTAGGGTGGCACTTTTTTTTAATTTGAAGCTGAAATTGTCTTTCATATTTTTTATAACAGCCAAAATTTTATAATTTTCTTTTATTTATTTACTTAAAATTATTTAATTAATATTTTCCGTCTAAATTTTATAAGAAATTTGAGCACTTTATTTTCTATTACTTTTTCCACCTAAAGGTTCGAGATTTGAATGTAATGGTTTCATATTTCTATAGTAAATTCAAGACGATACAAAAATGGTGTTGATGATTTTTTCATAGCTCATGTAAATTCCTAGTTTTTCAGTGTGAAAGTAGCTCTAAAATTTACAGGTGAAATTAATTGTGTTCATCATACGCAGTGGCGTAATAATTTTATATATTTACTAAAAATGCACTAGGAATATACAGATGAAGCATGTTTTGAACTAAATTATTGAAAAATATCAAAATTAAAGATGAAATCCATACAAAATAAAGTAATGTGGGCAAACCACGACTTATACGTAACCAACTAATTTTTACAAGTAAAATTTTGTAAAAGTTTTATTTCTAAGAAAAATTAATTTATTATGAAAAAGAGGCTAGATAGATTTTACACAACGTTTAAAGCGCTTGAAAGTATTTCTGTATTTTTATTTTTATTCCTATAGTTTTTTTTAATTTTTTTAAATTTATTTTTCCAAATATAATTAAATTTTTCATAAAAAAATATATATATTGAAACAATTATATTATTTATGAATAAGTTAGCACCTTAATATAAATATCTATGCGCGATAAAAGAGTCATCATCACCTGGCTATGGCGACAAGCCAGGCAAGTAGACAAAATCAACATCGGACGAAAAGGACGAAATGCCAAAGCGACAAGTAACCGTCACTTTACATCATTCACAGATATTTATACGTATGAACATAAGTGGCTATGCTTGTATATATACTTATATATATAGCAGTGTGCCTTCATGTACACTACCACTGCGCTCACTTCCTCGCTAGCTAGCTAGCTTCCAACATATCAGCGATGAGAGTGAGGATGAGCGCCACACATGCATAATAAATAATGCCAAAAAGGTTTGGTTGGTCATCTCGTAGCTACAACCGCTTTTCACATATACATACATACATACATGTACTCATATGTCACACTTATAATATATATGATGCATACACACATATATGTCTACGTGTATATATGTAGTCTACTTGACCATTGTCGTTCGCAGGCCGCAGTGAATAATCGAGCGGATACAATCATTTTAATAGACACTCCATTGTGTATGTTTGCATGGAGTGTAAGAATGTGTGTGAGTGCGTGCGCCTGAAAGTATACACTATGCAATGTAATTTATGCTAGCTTATACCAATAAATAGCATAACGTACACGCATACATCCACATCTACACACATATATGTAACTGTGGAGATGTGGTTTGGGCCATTGGCGGTCAAATGGTCATGCTTTGTCACGCTAGACAGCCAGACAACCTTTAGTATACATTTGGATTATATTTATGGAAACACACTTACACAATGTGCGCCTTACGCGCCTGTGAGTATGCAGCAATAAACTGTAATAAATTGTTGAGATAAAAGTGGTAGCAACTTTTTTTTAGAGAGATTATAGTTCAAATGATATGCTAAAAGCTTTGCAAAAAGGTAGGTTTTATAGAGTTGCAGTTATTATAAACCGAAAATCCTTAATAACAACCGGAAAATGAGATAAGGGAGAGTACTGTAAGGTTGTTGCCGTGCAACGCCAAAAGCTTCGATAGTAGAATCTAAAAAAGAAGTTTGATTTTTTTGCTATGTCATAAATTGGTTCGAAATGGCTCAAAACGGCTCAAAGTGCATTTTTCTTTCATTTTTTTTTATATGTTTTTCAACCACAACGTTAGATTTTTGTATTTGAACACAAAAGTATTTATGCAATTCCAATTCGTTAATTTTAGCGCATTATATTAATTTAATTTGCAAGCTCAAAATGGCTCAATATGGTGCAGGAAGAGGAAAAACAAGTGTAAATGTAAGCTCATTACGCGTAATTTTGTCAAAAAAGTATTTCATTTAGTTTTTTTTTTTTTTAACATTCGTATTTTAATTTAAAACTGATTCCCTCAAAATGGCTCAAAATGACTCAAAACGGCTCAAAATGCATTAATATGAAATTTAAGTCATTTTTTTTGGTTGGGTTTTAACATAGCGATACATTTTTCCATTTGAAACAACAAAATACATATGAAATTTTACTTTATATAATTTTAGCGCCTTCAATCAATTATATATATTTAATGCCCAAGCTATAAATGGCTCAACATGGTGCTGTAGAGAGAAACGAAAATGTAAATAAATGATTAAAATCTTGCGCTACATAATTAAAATATTGGATCTCATGCATTATTAAATTTCACAACTTTGAGTTAAACGGAAACAATTTTTTTTTAGCAAATATTATTAAATTTCGCAACTATGAGTTAAACAGAAACTATTTTTTTTTAGCTCAAAGTGACTCAAAATGGTTTAATTTCCAAGTCTAAGATTTCTTACAGAAATAAAGTTTGAAATTTACCCTCTAAATGTAGGGGCATCTAATATTGTAAAAATATACTCTAAACGCAATATACCTTTTTTGCACTTTTTGTCGTAATCGCGTTTAACGTGGCTCAAAATGGGTAAATAATAAAAATAAGCTAACAAAACTTACAAATTCAATTTTTCAGTTTGTGGAAGCAATATTAAAATCTTTTTTAAATAAGTTCGCTTGCAACGATTTTAATTTGGATTATTATTATTAAATTGAGGCAAGGCTCAAAGTGGCTCAACATAGTATTTGTATATGTATAATAAAAGCAAGGAACCCCATTTAAAAACATATTAGAATTATAATATTTTGAATATATAAATATCATACTAGCCTTTGTATTTAAATATACGAAAAATTAGCCAAAGCTCAAAGCGGCTTAATATTCATTTGCATTTGTCTAGTAACAGTATAGATTGAGTTTATTATAACATTTATTTTATTGTTTAGAAATGCTCGCTTATATACAATAAATTTTATAATATTGCTCAAAGTGGCTCAATAAGCATTAAACTGCACATAAACGCGGTATGAGCTATATAAAACGAAAGCTGAAAACTTGTTTGGTAGATAGTTACACAAAATAGTAGTTCACTGATATTTAATTTAAAAAAATCATAATAATCTTTTTTTTTTTGAAGCTGTGGCTCAAAATTGCTCAACATGCACTAATAGTTGATGTTTCGAACACAAGATCAGCTAAAAATATGGCTGAAATATAAATGAAAAATTTTAAATGATAAATTGAATACATGGAATTCGGCGCAAAGTGTCTCTTCAAGGGCTAAATGCCATACGCGATTCTATAATGTATATGCAGCGGCAGAATATTCGTAAGTAGGGAAAATAAAATAAACTAATAACTAGCTTTTTGAAATTTGAATTAAAAAAATTTTAAAAATATTATTATTATTTTAGAGCTGTGGCTCAAAATGGCTCAATATGCATTAAATATCGAATATTCGAAAATAAACTTAATTTGTTTTATTATTAACATACAAACGAGCATTTTTGTTTAGTTTTGACATATCTAAGTGCAACTACTGTAAAATACTACACATAATTCAAAGACAAGCTTTCTCTGGCACAGCTCAAATTGGCTCAATGTGCTATAACTGCTATAATACGAACCTAAATCCCATTATCTCAACTACTAATAGCTTGAGAGATCCAACTGGAGTAATTTTTATGCCTACAATCCAAATCTGTTCGGTAGTAAACTCGCTACAAAGGACTTTAAAGTGAATAATAAGGGAAAATACAGAAAACTTTAAGTGCACCACCGAGCAGTCATTAAGCATTAGACAAAATATGTGAGCACTCAACACTTAAAATACAGACATGAGTTCCTTTCATGCCTTTTATAATAGCTAATAACGCTACTAAGCCAATATTTGAGTACTATATACAAAGTCAATAAATTTGTATTGTTGTGACATCACAACACCGAAGTTTGTAACATTTTGTGTAGTATTGAGCAGGAGCGTGAGAATTTTGTTACTACTAAAATCCATTAGTATCATTTTGACTAGCTACTCAAGCAGAACAAACTACGGCAGAAGGATGTGGGAGATACAAAACGAAGAATATGTAGACTCCTAGCGTTGAGTAGTTGAAGATGAAGACAAGAAAACAAAATAAAGTGACAACAATAGCAAAGATATTGTCTATGAAGCTGATAAAGGAGACGACGTCAATAAGGTACAGTAGTATTCTGTCAAATACAGGCAAGCAGCAAGTGAAGTGATGAGCGAAGATATTTGCTGGGGGAGAGCGGAGGAAGAACAGCTGAGCGAGAGCTTCACTTGCATGGAGTAAAGACAAACAGACAGATGGACAAACGCAGAGGATGAGCTGGATAAGCAAGCAAGCAAGCAAGCAAACAAACAAACATGGAAATTACCAAAGTATCTCTGGCAACTGCAGGTAACTGCAGGTAACTAAGAATAGTTAGCTTTCTCAGAGCAAACAAAGCAAAAACAACAACAATAACAAAAATTTAGCCATTTTCTGACAATAGCAACAACTTGTTTTTATAGACCATTTATTTTCTAAATAAACATGACGTGGCTCTTAAGACCACAAACACGCACATACACACACATACACCTTTGCAAAAGTTATATATTTATACAAGTGTAGTTTATACATATGTAATAACTTTTAAGAAGCGTCTGTTGCATTGCGAACAGCAACATTGCAACACACTGCCCATGCACCCACCCAACAAATGAGGTATATCTGAAGGCGCATGAGCTTAGCAGAATCTGCTGCTGCAGGTTGTTGCTGCTGTAACTGACATTATAGTTGTTTTTGGTATAGAGTTGCTATACTCTGTGTGTATGTGTTGGTCATAAAGTGAAGCCGTTGCACACATTAATCTGCTATAAATGGCTTATGCACGTCTATACTCGTTTACATACATACAAACTGCACCGGCTTTTGAACGCATTGCACCGGAAAGCAATGGCTGCTCTGAAGCTATCTTGCATTGCATACTTTTAGTTGTGCATAACAAGGTAATCATATTTATGTGCCGGCATATGTTTGTACAGATCATTTGAGTTTAATGCGCTGGCACCTTTGGGTATGCCGAGTGTGTGTGTATTTATGTGTGCTTTGATATTTTAGCTGCTTAGAAGCATATTTATACACTTACACATGGGCATATTGTGAAATTTGCAATAGACACCTGTAATGCATGGTAAATGTTTACAAACAAATATTGTTGCACACGGAAGTTGCGTGTGTGTGTATATGTGCTTACATTATGGCAGGTAGATAGTTGGTTAAATGTATTAACTTCTTCTTATTCTTTGCATTTTTTATTTTATTGTTAACTCTAAATTTTTAGTAAAAAGTTTGATTTTTGTTGTGTGTCACAAATTGGTTCGAAGCAGCTCAAAATGGCTCAAAACGGCTCAAAGTGCATTAATATATAATTTATTTTGATAATTTTTTGAACAACAGCGTTACGTTTTTTCTATTTGAACACCAAAGTGCACATGTAATTCCAATTTATTAATTTTAGCGCATTAAAAAATTTATATTAATTTTATGTGCAAGCTCAAAATGGCTCAATCTGGTGCTGCAGAAGAAAAACCTAGTGAAAATGTATGCTGCTAATTTTATTTAGTTTTTTTTTAACATTAAATTTTTAGTTTAAAATTGATTGGCTCCTAATGGCTCAAAATGGCTCAAAATGCATTAATAGCAATTTAAGACATTTCTTTTGATACGGTTTGAACATACCACTATGTTTTGTTATTTGAAATATCTAAACGCGCATGGAATTCTAATTTATATAATTTTAGTGCACTGAACAATTGTATTTATTTAATGCTCATGCTAAAAATGGCTCAACGTGCTGATATAGAGGGAAAAACAAATGTAATTACATGACTAAAATCCAGCGCTACGTATTTGAAAAGCTAACTCTCATTCATTACTAAATTTCGCTAATTTGAGTTTAACTAAAACTATGTTCTTCAGCTCAAAGTGGCTCAAAATGGTTTCATTTACAAGTCAAAGAATTCTTACATTAATAAAGTTTTTTAAATTGATATGCAAAAGCTCTCACTTGCAAAAATCGTTAAAGAATTTTGTTTTTCAATATTTTTTTAACTAAAAAAAATTTTAACAAATTTTTTTTTCTTATATATTAATTTATATTTTTCTTATATTCTTTATTTAAGAGATGAGAATTAGTCGTTAATGATATATACAGATGAACAGAAAAGCGATAGAATCTATTTTGAGCCATTTTGAACCATTTTGAACTATTTTGAACTATTTTGAGCCATTTTGAGCCATCTTGAGCCATTATAATCTTTAACAAAATATTAAAAAAAAAATTTGTTTTGCTTAAAAAATTATTTTCTCCGCATAATTCAGTTCGAAATAAATTTTCATACAGCGCGCATGACTCCCAGCAATTACTAGATTATAACGAAGAAGGAGAAAATAAAATCAAAAAAAAAAAAAAAGTGTTGCAGAAATTTAATTACCAAACGAATTACGCACAAATCCATCAAAATTAACCGCAATTACGTAAGTTTGCCACTCGACAGTCAATTTGGCCGCAACCTGCAAATAACTGCGGCCGCACACACATTTGAGTGGAGCAAAGGAAGTATAACGCAAGGCGCAAGGCCTGCAGAAAGCAGAAAAGAGAAACTTTTTCGCTTTGTTTTTTTGTTTGTTTTGTTTTTTTTGCCATTTGAATAATTCAATTTTACACCTTGTGGCATTCGTCATAGCGCAGAGTGTAAGGAGAGATGTGAAGGTGGCTACATAGCAAGCAAATGCTTTCAGCCCCCGAGTTGTGAGCCCAAAATTAACGTTACTCTAGAAAAAATTAAAAAAAAACTGTAAGAAAGTATGCGTACAGACATCAGTGAGAATATAGTCAGACAATTGCTAGTGAACAACAAACGAAATTGTAGAATTTTAATTTTTTTTTTCGTTTCTTTCCGTTTTTTTTACGTTTATTATACTCAACTTTTTTACAAGTTGGCTCATTCTTGCTACTTATATTGCACACAAACACACACTGGACCGCTTTTAACAGTGGTTAACTGAGAGTGAGTGGTAAGGACTGAGAGCGGTCGGTGTGGTGTGGTGTGAGCGAAAAAAAGCTAAAATTTTTCGTTGGAAAATAAAAGATAATTTTTTTTTAATGAGAAACCAAAACCAAAAAATAAAATTTTTTTTTGAGTGCAAAATATAATTAAAACAATAAAAAAAAAACAATTTTTTTATGAAAAAAAAAAATGCAAAATATATGAGCTAGTTATGGCGGGTGGTAAACAAAAATGAAATTACAAAAAAAAAAAAAATTAATTAAGATAATCAAATTAACTGGCAACAATGCGAGTGTAGCAAGTAAAATTTGTTTTTTTGATTTTTTTTTAATTTTTTTCCACATATTTTCGACTTTTCTCCATTTTTTTCACTCAAAAAATTTTGTTGTTGCTTACGCCACACTTTCCTCAGCTTTGCTCACATTTTTTATTGTTGTTATTTCAGAAATTTCCCAATAGTATGAAGTATGTATGTTTGTGTGAGCGCACGAAGTGGCATGAAACACACTTTGTGGCGCCACAATTGAAATCAAAAGTAATTCGCTTAATTCGAATTGTTTTTCAACGCAATTCGCGTACATAAGCGGTTGTTCTGGCGTTGTGTTGTTATTGTTGTTGATGCTGCTGACTACGCTCTAGCTGTGGTGCTAACAACAAAAGCAAAAAAAAAAAAATACAAAATTAATAAATAGAAGAAAAGTGTGGAAATCATTTTCAACAGTCTGACGAGTGCACACTGGGACAAAGATGCAGAAAAAGTAAAGAATAATTATGTAAAAAAAAAATCGAAAATCATTTTAAAATATTTAAAAAAATATATAAAAAAACCTGTTGAAAACAAAATTAAATTTCCTTCAAATTTTTTTTAACAATTTTAAAGATTTAATAAAAGAAGGAGTATTCTAATACCAAAAAATATTGTTTAAACTTAAAAAAAATCTTGAATTTTAATAGAAAATAAATAAAATTAAATAAGGAAAATTCTGTTGTACTTTGGTCGGGCATTTAGCAAATTTTTCAAAATTAAAAAAAAAATTTATTAAAAAATTATTTTTAGTTTGAATAATTGAAAAAACATATTTTGTTTGCTAATTAATTTTCTCTGCGCTGTTTTTAAATAGATTTAATATTATTTTTCGATGCTTTTTATAATTAATTGCATAAGTTTTCTTGATTTTCTTAAAATTCTGAATTTTTTTAAATATCTTTTTTTTTTTTAATTCCTCATTCATTTAATGTGTTCTTTTTGAAATTGATTTAAATTTTTTTTTATATTTTTTTTAAATTTTTTTATACACCTTCGCACCACTGTACTCCATGCGTGCTACGCTCACTGTAATGCCATTTTGCTTGCTTTGAAACGCGCGCGCGAGTACATTTTGTAAAACTTTTTAATTAAAAACTTTTGGCGGCTATTTTTTTCGTTGAGAGAAAAGAGAGAGAGAGAAGCGAGAGAAATAGAGATACAGAGCAGAAGTTGCTGCGTCAACAGTAAGAACAGTGAAATATGAAAAAAATTAACTGGGATGACTGCAATGTGCGGAATGGAAGTACTCAAAAGTGAGCACAGATTTTTTTCATTTTGCATACGCATTCCCATTTAACGCCTTCCCCAAGTTCAACAACAGTTGAAATAGAGATTTCGGGTTTGTAAAAAATAAAAAATAAATAAACAAGCGAATGGAAATGGCAAAAACAAACGGACTATTTGAGCGCAAAGGAAGAAAAACTGCAGCATCAGCAAACAAAAAAATTAAAATAAAATTAGTCTGTGCGCCTAAAAGTATGCAACGGGTAAGTGGAGAAACACAATCGGACTGAAAAAATGTTGCCACCGTTTAACTCACGCTTGCTGATGAAAACATTGGCAATTATGCGGTTCACGCAGCGCAGATAACACTCAAGTGCTGCGGGTGGAATTTTCCTAAAAAAAAAAATTATAAATAAAAGATATTCAAAAAAAAAAAATACCGCAAAACGCGCCGCATGTTAATCTCTTCTTCAATGAGACTTCGCCACAGTTGGAAAAAATTGCGAAACATCGCTGTTTACAGTCATTTTTGATGCAACTACTGTCTGTGTCTCTCCCACTCTCTCACCTACGTACACACACACAATTGTTGTGGCTAATAAAGGAAATATGTTGCATACTTTTAAGCTGGCCACTGACACTTGCAAAACATCGTCGACGAAAGATTTCTAAAGTATTTACACTTTGTCTGTTGTGTTGTTGTTGTTTTTTTTCGCCTCTTGGCTCACGTAATTATGCAGCAAATGTGCGTGGTAATTGCTGGTGGAGCAAATTTATTGCATACTTTGTAGCGCGAGCGCTCGTAAAATTGTAATTAAATAAGCTTAGTAAGCATATAAATGCGGTAATTTGTTTTTTTTTTTATATATTTTCAGAAGATTTTCTATTTTATCTTTTTGGCTACTAAATGCAATTATAATTCTTGGTTGTTTAAATATTGTTGCATAATTACTATTATAAAGTGGTTTACTGAAATTTTCCAATCTTATTAGAGGCATAATTTTAGGCACTGCGTTTGGGACAGAGCGGGAAGAAAACAATTAATATGCGCATAGCTAAATTTTATGAAAATTTTCAAATAAGCTTTGATAAGCTCGATTTTCTAGTAGCTGAGCGCTATATGTAGCATAAATTTAGGCACTAATTATATGAAAAAAAAATTATATCTTCTAAAAAATTATAATGAAGAGATATTTTATAAAATATTTTATACTAGAAATGTATTTAAAGAATTTTTCAAAACGAAATTGCTATATAGAGCACATTTCAGAAAAATGCAGCGTATATTTTTAATTTTTTTTTATGTTCAATTATTATAATTTCTTACTTTCAAACAATATTTTTTGAAAAACAGAATTCTCTCTGAAAATAAAATTTTGGGGAGAAGTAGATGTCCGCTTGCGTTAACAAATTTGTTGCCTACCCTTAGGCGTAGAATACTTCTTTCTTTTATTTTATTATTCCATTGTTTATTTACATCTTTTTAGCTTCCAAATTTTTTTAATTAAAAATTTTCGTATAAAAGTAACGGTCTGGTAGTACTATTATAGTTGTAAATAGATAACAGCTCAATTTGAAATTTGTTGCCTACATTTGGGCATGTCCATATATATTTTTTTTTTTATAGAAATAATGACTCCAAAGGTGTCGCTCCTGAAAATTCCATTTTGTTTGATTAAATTTCCTGTCTTTTTTATTTTTTATTTTTATTTTGATAAATAAATTATTTATGAAATTTTTATTTATTTATAAGGTGAAAGTCTTTTATAATTTCATATTTGACAATATTAGTTCTTCTTAGATTTTTTCTAAGAAGCCTTAGCAATGCACAGAAGTGAAGTAAGAAATGTTGCTGTGAACACTAGAATATTTTTTAATTTCAGCAACGAGTTGGTATACAACTCCATTCATACTACACTGTACTGCCATACGCTTTTACAAATAAATGAAATTAAATGTGTAAATTCAATTTGTGCCAATGCTGCGCCTAAAAGCAGACTACAATGAATTTACACTAATTACATGCAATATAAATGTACATAGGCACATGTGTGTGTATAAAATCAAGCAAACATTACTTGCAACATATCCTCCTTTAATTTGCCTTTAATACGCGGCATATTGCCACAATATCTCTACAGTTTTTTTTTTTGGAATACACAAATTGCCGCTTGTACTTGCATTTTGCATACAAAGGTATGTATGTTTGACTGTGTGTTTGTGTGTACGCTACAAATTAATTGCGTTGTTCATTGAGCTCGTCGACGCTGCTGTGCATTGTAATTGCAATTGCAGTTTTCGTTGCGGCAAAAATATTGCAACTACGCAAAGCAGATTGCGCAATTATCACCAATTCAATGTTGGAGAAAAAACTCGTATGGGAGAAGTATGTGTATATGAATACATATGCACATATGTATGTATGTTTTCTGGAAACGAACGCGTTAATGCTGACAGTGTTGCATTTAGGGAGATTTTGCATCGCTTTTTTAGTACTTTTTAAAAAATTTATTGGATAGATGTTAAATGATTTTATATTTATCGATAAATGATATGTACTGATCGATTAATGTTTTTATTTTATTGATATATGATTTAAATAACGGAAAAATGATTTTGAGCTGGTCGATAAATAATTTTATATTAATCGATTAAATATTTCAACTTTAAAATTATTTTAAAATTATCGATAAATTGTCTCAACTTGGTATTTTAAATTTATCGGTAAAAGACTAAGTTTATTTATGTATGATTTTTAATAAATCTATAAAGGAGCTTTTATTGATTAATAAATGTTATTTTGTTATGTTAAAAAATCGTAAAATTAATGTTTGTTTATCGATTAATACTTGTTAGTGAATAGATAACCATTTCTTAGTTGATCGATAAACAATTCCTCTTCCTTCGATAAATAATTTATAAAATGTGGGTAAATAATTTTTAGCTTACCAATAAATAGTTTTTAGTTTATCAATAAATAATTTGTGGTTTATCGATAAATAATTTTTAGTGTATCGATAAATAATTTTTATTTTATTGGTAACAAAATTTTAAGTTTATCTATAAATAATTTTTAATTTATCGAAAAAAAAATTTTTTGCTTCTCGATAATATTTTTTCGATTAAAAATGTTAGTTTATTTATTTTTGGTTTACCGATAAATCATTATTTTTTTAGATAATTATTTTTAGTTAAATTTTTCAGTATACATATATTATTTGCAGTTTTTGGTTTACCGATAAATCATTATTTTTTTAGATAATTATTTTTAGTTAAATTTTTCAGTATACATATATTATTTGCAGTTTATCGATAAGTGAGTCTTGTTTTATAAAATATTTTTGGTTAGGCAACAAATATTTCTTGGTTGACCGATATATAATTTTTAGTTCATCGATAATAATTATCAGTTAAATTTATCGATTTTTTTGTTTTATCGATAAATAACACTTTTTCATATATAAATAATTTTTGGTTTATCGATAAACAAACATTTTTAGATAATTATTTTTAGTTTTCGTATATTATTTACAGTTTATCGATAAACAAATTCTTATTTTGTCGATATATAATTTTCAGTTTATCGATAAGTAATTTTCAGTTTATTGATAAGGAAATTTTAGCTTATCCATATATAATTTTTAGTTAGTTTAGTTAGGTTTTACTTTAGCGTTTAATAATTTTCAATTATCGATATATCACACATTTTCATAGATAAATTAATGATTGTTTATTGATAAAAATGTATAGTTTTCTCGATAATTATTTTTTGTTATAATTTTTAGTATCCATAAATTAGTTATAGTTTATCGATAAATAATTCTTACTTTAAAACATAATCTATCTAAGCATTTAATAGTTCTTCATTTATTGATAAGTGATTAATAAGTTCTGATAATTTTTTTTTGAGTTTTTGAATATTAACTTTTAATCTTTGGTTGTCAGTATTTTTTCGATTTTTCATTTTTATTTTATTTATTTATTTTTTGAATTTTACCGACTTTTTTTTGATATATCGATTTTCATTACACTATTTATCGATTTAAGTTTTTCATTCAATATTAATTTAAAAAAAAATTTGGTTCCACATCTATGGCTTCGTAGAACTTATCGCACCAAATTCTTGGCGTAAGCCAAGAGTGTATGGTATTACCATTTGGCTTATTGAAATTACGCACACATATATGTACGAAACATATACACTAAAGCCTAACAGACACACACACTTACACAGCGGACCATCATAAAAGAGAGATGAGACTTGCCTGTGTAACTGTATATAACACAATTGCATAATTAAAATACCGAAATGAATTAATTCGTAGAGGACAAGTAGAAAAACACCGACGCACTTGTACACAGACAAACACACACACGCATAAATATTTATGTATGTTTGTATATACGCACATTTAGTGCTGCCAGCAAATAAATCTCCGCCCCATGACACTTAAAAGTGCCAACGGAGCATAGAATTTATGTCGTAATTGCCAACGCGAGGCGGCGCTCGCTGGGTAGCAGCAGTTGTTTGGTCAGTGTGTAAGTTGTTGTTCTCTTGTTGTTGTTGTCACATAATTTATATGTAATTATTATGTTAATTTGCGTAAATGAAATTGTAACTTTTCGTTTTATAGGCAGCGGAGAGAACGGTAATTTTTGCTGTTTTTTTTTTTTTTGGAAATTTTCAACAATTTCAATACTCTTATTCCTCTGTATTACGCTGGCCCGCTCGCCTGCTCCAACACTGATTGCCTGGCTTGCTTTTGTTACTGTTTATGGTGTATTTGTATGTGTTTCTAATTAAATTGAAAGCTCTTGCCAGTTGACCACTACCACACGCGCCACTCTGCTCGATCGACGCAGTTCTTTCTGCATTCACTGTTCTCTCTCTCTCTCTCTCTCTCTCTCTCTCTCTGTCTCTCCATAAAACTTAGTAGCCCCTAGTGTATACAAGCATTGCGGTTGGTCAGCTCAATGCACACACACACACACACGCACGCACGCACGCAATGCATAGAAATTGTTTCAGTTTACGGCGTGTTGTTGTTGCTGCGGTTGTTGTTGTTGTAACAGTGGTAGCCAAATTTCAATTAACTAAAAACTTGTATGCGTTTACATTGATTTTGTGGTCTGATACAATCAATCATATTATTGAATAGTTGCAATTTTTTTTACATTTGGATTTTCCTTTGGGCATGTGTTTGTGTGTAACTGAGCAGATATTTAGCATACTTTCGGGAGCGGCTTAAACAAATAAACAGCCTCGTGTGTATGTTAATGTGGGGCTGTGCTGTGAGCTGTGTTTATATTATCGTTTTTTTCGCATTTAATTTATACGTTAAATAAAATGCAATCAAAGGGAAATGCGCGTGTAATTAATTTAATTGATTTTAAGAATTTACTGGTAAAATAAACCATTGAAAAAATCTAGAAAAAAATATTTATATTCATTTTAAGCTTAATTGCGATTGCGATTTGCCAAGTAAAAAAAATGTTTAGAAAAAAAATTGTGAAAGAATTTAATTTTTTTTAACTCCATGGACCAAAAAGCTGCTTCGAAAAGTAAAAATAAAAATATTAAGAGCTTTTCTCTTGAAAATATATGTTTTTCAAACAGCCCAACTGTTTATTGAGCCACATTTTACATGACTTTAGAAATTTTTACCTCAATTTCAGACACTAAAGAGACTTTGAGCAATTTCCAGTCATTTTGAAGTGCATAAAATTTCTTACTGCCGCAAAAATAGGTGAACAGTTATTATATTTAATTTATTTTATCAATACTGGAAAATCTTTTTTCTACTCTGATTACATTTTTCGTAGTTTTACACAATTATGAGCCACTGCAATCAATTTTGAGCTCATTTGAGCCATATATTAAGTACTTCTGTTGTACTTACTTTTATTATTTCGAAGCACTGTAAGCGCAAAAACTACACTAGCTGAAATTTTGAAGTTTAAAGCAATTCTTAGCCATTTTTATGAATTTTGAGCCTCAAAGCATTTTGATGCTCAAAGTAAATTAAGTATAATTATTAAAATATTTTTTTTAACGCGTCTTTTATTACAATTTATTCGTTTTGTATTACAATAACTACTTTAAGCTCCTTTTTCATAATTTCAGTCCATTTTGAGCCTTATTAATAACTGTTGAGCCTTTTGAGTCCAAATGTAATGTTTTTATTGCCACAACAAATGAGGTATAAATGCTAAAAAGAAACTTTGCAGTATATTTCAAATGGGTTTTCATCATAATTTAAGCACTCTTAAGCACCGAAACTACCTTTAACTCGATTGTGATAGCTTAAAGCCATTTTGCGTGACTTTGAGCCATTGCGAACCATGGCACTTACCTTTTGCAGGATGTGCTTAAATGTGAAACTCACTTTTAAGAGTATTAGTGATACCACTTTAGTAGCTTCAAGCAAGCTTTTATGTATTTTGACAAATTTTGAGCCGCTTTGAGCTACTTTGCGCAATATTTTTTTACAAATCAGCAGAACAATGAATATAACGAAAAAAAAATTTTGTTTAAACAATCTTATATTGCCAATTAGACATTTTTATAAAATATTTTTCTACTAAGAAAAGAAATACTTTCGATGAATTTTGAGCTGTTCTGAGCTATTTTACGCTATTTCGCGCTGTTTTGAGCCATTTTAAGCCTTTTTTGTTTTATGATTCGAAACAATTTAGTAAAACAAATTATTGAGCTCGAGTAGTAGAAAAAGGAAGTTACATGAAAATATTGAATACATTAGAGATTTTGAGCTGATGTCATGCAGTTCTTTATAACCATTTTTATACATAAAGTTGCTTCAATTTTTTTTAAATCATATTTCGACCTTTTCAACGTGTAGTTAGTCTCTGTGAACATTCATATTTGAAAATTTGAAGCAGCTTTGAGCCATTTTGAGCTAATTAAAGATTTCTGATTTCAAAAAATAATTTTTTCACATATTGTAATTAATTTGACCTCATTGACCCCACTCGGGCTGCATTCCATACATGTATTTCTTCAAACATCATTTCTTCGTCTTATCCTCTCTTTCTTCTTCGTAATTTTTATGTATTTTTTTTTATTTTTTTAATCTAATGTATCATCTGCTCTCATAAACACGCCACTACCACCAACAACAACATAAATACCACTAACAATGCACGAATTAACTAATTTGCATAGAAAATGCAATAATTCACGCCTCTCCGCCAAAATCATATACCATAAAATATCAACACTAATTTGAGTTCATACTCATACTAAAGACATACGCGTATGTATATCTCGTACATAAGTGTATGAGAAAGTTGATTATACCCAGCAGTTGAGCACACTTGTGACAGACAACTGACAGCTGTAAAGCACTACCTTGAGCTAGAGAAGAGAAAAAAAGAAAGAGAAAAAGAAGAATGAAAAAAAATCAACGTGTAAAAATTTGCGCCTTTTAACTCATTAGACGTAGAGGCAAACAAACGTTCAAAGACGCTCATGTGCAGGTATGAGTTGCGTATGCATGTAAATACCATTCTTACACCTATGCACCACTCAAGTGCCGCACAAGTTGCCACAAATTTAAATTTTCCACCATTTTCCTAAGATGGCTGGTTGGAAAAGAAAATGGTGAAGAAAGAAATGAAAAAAAGAAAAGAAAATAAAAAAAACATATAGGCAGTCTTCCTTGAGTACCAACACTTGAGCCTAAACACACTGGTATCAACGTACATATGTATGAGCAACATTTATGCTTGGAACTGTTTGTGACAGAGCCTCTAAAGACACGCCAAGTTTTTCATGTTTCAAATATATTTTACGGTTCTAGTAAAAATTCATATTTCGATTTAATATAGTTTTTATTTAGTATGTTTGTAATGAAAATCAGCCAAATCGGGTTGTAAAAACTTGCAGCTTTCATAAAACTACCTGTTCGAAAACGACATTTTGGCCAAAAACTCCAACAATTCTTCATCTAGAAACATCAAACTCCACATTCATGCTTAGTTTCATGAAAAAGATTTTAAAATTAAATTTCATCAAAATCAGATCACTATTCGGTGAAGCTGTCATACAACAATTTTTTCAAAATATCATTTTTATTAAAAACTTCTTTTGTTAGGCAGCTATAAAAGTAGGAAATACGTTATATGATCTAAATTTCATAAGAAATATTTTAAAAGTGATTTTCACAAAAAAAAGGATTACGAACAGTCAAAGCTATCATACAATAAATTGTTCTAAAACGTCAATTTATTTGAAAACTTCTGTAATTCGATAGCTAAAGTCATGAAATTCCATATACAGCATATGCTTCATAAAATTGATACTGGGCGTGAATTTTAACAAAATTGCATAATTATTGCGTAGGGTTGTCATACAATTTATAGTTCAAAAACGTCATTTTGGTTGAAAACTTCGTCAATTTGGTAACTAAAAATATGAAAATCAGTATTTAGCAAAGTTTTCTAGAGATTTATATTGAAAATGAATTTCAGCAAAATCGGCTTGCAATAACATGTAGCTATCCCACAACTTATTGTTCAAAAACGTCATTTTGGTTGAAAACATCGTCAATTTGGCAGCTAAAAATATGAAATTCAGTATTTAGCAAAGTTTTGTAGAGATTTATATTGAAAACGAATTTCAACAAAATCGGCTTGCAATTACATGTAGCTATCCCACAACTTATTGTTCAAAAACGTCATTTTGGTTGCAAACTTCGTCAATTTGGCAGTTAAAAATATGAAATTCAGTATCAAGCTTATATTTAATAAAGAAAATAATTTAAGTGAATATCTTTGAATTTGGATAGTTCCAAAATGTAGTTGTCATACAACTTTAGATTCGAAAATGACATTTTGTTACTTTTTTGCCTCGCATTATTGCTTTTAATGATTCCTACACGTTTCTCAGTGGGGTTGTCTCTTTGTTGCTGTTTTCGTTACGAATAAAAAAGTCCACATTCACATATGTAATATATTCGCTTGTATGTCAACATAAAATCCTTTAATTTACGCTTTCAAGTTATTTACTTTATCTTCCTACTACTTTCTTTTTCTTTTTTTTTAACTGCTGTTGAAACGTTTATTTTCTTCACTCGCTGAAAGTGTTTGTACAGAAGTTTGAGCAGTTATCACATATATATAAGTATATATATACATGCGAGTGTACATATGAAATATTTTGTTGTAGTTGCTGCTTGTGGTTTTTCCTACATAATTAATGTTGCTCCTGACTTTAAGTGAGAGGTTAAAAAGAACTCCTTTTCAGCGCGTTGTCAATTTTATTTCATTATCAGTTAGAGGCTCAGGATGAGTGTGCAATAGAGAAAGCGTGAAAAAATATTTAATTAATTCGACATCCAGAACATATTATATAACAGTGAAATGGATGAAATACCTAATTTTTTGGGTTTATTTCATATCTGAGCTGTTCCGAGCCATTTTGAGCCATTTTGAGCCACTTTTAATGATATTAACATGCCCGAAGGTTTATTTGGTAACTTTGAGTTGCTAATGCTCGAAGTTAAACTCCTCCGAGAACTGTATCTTAAGAAGTTTTGACTCTCTTTGAATTAATTTGAATGATTTTGAGCCATTTTGTGCCGTTGTTGGAGTTATTGATTCATATTGAGCCGCTTTAGTAATGCTTTCATTTCCACCAAGTCGTTTTTAGTAATTTCTAATTAATGCCAGTGGCACAAATACATTTTTGTAGCTCCCTTTCTAAGTTTTTTTTTAACATTTTTTTGAGCCATTTTGAGCCAACACACTACTGTTGATTTCTGAAAATAATTTTTAGTCATTTTGAGTGATAACAAGTCAAGAACTATAATTTATTACAAGACTGTTGAGAAATGCACAAACTCCAAGGACGAAATTTGTCTTCTATCACTTGGAGCCATTTTCAGCCCTTTTGAGCTACTTTAAGTTATTCTGAGACTCTGAGTTTCTGACAACATTTTTTTAAATCATTTTCGGACCCCATTTTAAATCACCTTCTAAAAATTTTAGCCATTTTGGGCAACAGTTACAGTTATTTCTGAAAGGCAGGAAGCTATTTTGAGTCATTGGAACTAGAAGAATTCGCACATATATATAACTTATCATAAGATTATTAAAACAATAACTTAATTTCAAAAAAATATATAATTTATTTTTAGCATTTGTGAACATTTGGTGCTGTTTTGAGACGTTTTGAGCTACTTTGAGCTATTTTGAGCCTCTGAACATTTTGAAACAATTCCTAAGTTTCCTTGTACTCTCTAAAAATCGGCTTGACCAACTCTGAACTATTTTGTGGTAGTGTTAAATTTAATTCTAAGGGATGAATAAGTTCAAAATCACTTTGAGACATTTTGAGCCAAGACGAGTCACAAATAAATATATTTAAATTATCAAAGAATTATTAAAAAAATACGAGGAGTCGTAAATAAATATATTTTACTTCTCAAAGAATTATTAAAAAAATACTTAAATTTTTGGAACGAAGTATTTTTTTAAGTACTTCAAGTTACTTGGAGCTATTTTAAGCCATTTTGAGCTACTTTGAGCTATTTTGAGCCTCTGAGCATTTTGAAAAAATTCCCAAATCCTTTTCTACTCTCTAAAAATCGGCTTGACCAACTTTGAGCCATTTTGTGGTAGGGTTAAATTTTATTCCAAGGGACGCTAAAAATCACTTTGAGGCATTTTGTGCAAAGACGAGCCGCAAATAAATATATTTAGCTTATCAAACAATTATTAAAAAATATCTAAATTCTTAAAATGAAATAATTTTAGATGTACTTGAAGTCATTTGGAGTTGTTCTAAGCTATTCTAAGTCACTTTCAGCTACTTTGAGCTATTTAAGCTACTTTGAGCCACTTTGGGCTATTTTGAGCCGTTCCAAGTATTATTTAAAGAAAGGTTTGAGTATTACATAATTATTGTAAGTTACATAAAGTTAGTACTACGCAAAAATGATGTCATTAAAGACACAAAAAATATTGTACATATAGATAAAATGTGCCGTTACGTACCAATTCATTCAACAAACTCAAAAGTTTGCTATTCTTCTTTTATAAAATTGTGTCATTGTTATTTTATCAGGTGAATGCGTTTTGTTGACAAAATTTTTCTGACGACACAACAATACGTATGCCACTCTGCCTACACAGCAGGTGGGAGTAGGTGAGAAGAAGAGAAATGCCGAGTACACTGAGGTGAAAGTGATTATTTAACACATACAAAAGGATTTAATTTTTGTGAAGCTTTTTAACTTGCGCGCATTGTTTGTATGAGTGAAAAGGTAAGTAATTGAGTGGGTGAGTGAGTGAGTGAATGCACACAAATACTATTTACGCATGTATGTACATATGTATTACATATAGATATGTATGAGTGTAGCGAAAATAATTTCTTCATTTTTTTAGGCTTAAAATTAAAGCAGGAAGAACAAGAAATTTGACATAGCAAGGGTAGCGCAGTGTGATGGCAGTGAAATGGCGGTGAAATGGCGGTTTGTCACACAACAACAACAAAATATTTAACAACAAAGCAAAGAAGAGCCGACGACATTGTTTGCTGCCGCAAAACTTTTTCAAGCTCTTTTCTGTTGCCAACAAAGACAATTAAGCGACATTTGTTGTCGCATTAACGGGCATTAAAGTGAAGTGAAACAACAACAACAACAACAACAATAATAACAGACGCTACAGGCAATAGTAGTAGCATTGTGGCAGCAAAAGTGGCAAAAGGTGTGACAGTTAATTTTAATTTTTTATTTTTGTATTTTTTTTTCACAAAACTTTTATGCAAATCTTATTTTGTTATATAACAACAATAAAAATTTTATATATATAAATACTTAAATGTATGTGCACACGTATGTACCTGCACAACATAAATGACAACGAAATGAGCAACTGTTTAGTGGCAAACAAAAAAGTCTCTCTCCCGTTCGTCCTTACACATAAAGGCGCAATAAATGGCAAAAGGACATTCAGGGTGTAGGACATGGAGAGACCGGCGTTGAAAATGGAAGGCAATTAATTTGAGCGCCTTATCACTTTTGTTGATTGTACTCGAGAAATTACCATTAAATTTTGTGTGTGCATAAAAAATGCTTTTTAAAGCAAACGTAATTGTGTTGGCTCGTTTTGAAACTCACTGATAACACTTTTTAACACTTATTAAGCCATTTTTGGTGTAAATATCATAATTGCGAGAAATTCAAAACTGAAATATATATTTATATATTTTTTGTTTTTTGTATTTGACTTATGCAAATAGTTTGCGACTACACTATTTGCTTTTTAAGCGCCGTTTCGCCATATTGAGCCATTTAAGCCAAGCTGTTGGTACTAGTAACTAAGGAAAAAGGTCAAAATTCTTGGCAGACTTGTAATTTTTTGTTTAAAGTATGTACATGTGGATAATTTAAATAGTATACGCGTTGATCAATTGCTTAAAGAAAATTATTTCTGCATATTGAGCCACTTTGAGCCAAGTGTGAAAAAATGTAAAAAAAAACTTTTTTCGTATACAGTAAATACTTTTTCCTGCTAAAAAAAGCCCATTGGTTATAATAAGTAAAAAGTTCTATATTTAACACAAACTGCAGAAACCTCTGCTATGAAATGTCATTATTATTAAAAAAAATTTTTTTGGTCTATTAAGCCACTTTAACCATTTTGGTTTAAGCTTAACAGTGACAAATATTGAAACAAAAATTTACGTTTTATATGTATAATCTGCTAATAAAGAGCTTTAAAGTACATAAAATTCTTTCAAAGAATTATTTTCGCATATTGAGCCACTTTGAGCAAATTGTTTGTAAATAATTTTTAAGTAAATAGTGAAAATTTCTAATATAAAAATAAATTGTGTATTAATTCTGTATACCTAGCGGGTATTAAAGCCTTTTCCATTACATTAGAGTTTTTAAAATAATTATTTTCGCATATTGAGCTACTTTCAGTCATATGGTTGTAAATAATTTTTAATAAAATAGTGAAAATTTCTAATATAAAAAAAAAATGTATTAATTCTGTATACCTAACGAGTATTTCCTTTCCTTTCCTTCCTTTTCCATTAAATTAAATTCTTTAAGATAATTTTTTTTCGCTTATTGAGGCACTTTGAGCCATATGGTTGTAATTAATTTTTAAGAAAATAGTGAAAATTTCTAATGTAAATACAAATTGTGTATTAATTATATATACCTAACGGGTATTAAAGCCTTTTTCTTTACATTGAATTCTTTAAAATAATTATTTTCGTAAATTGAAGCACATTGAGCCACACGGCTGTAAATAATTTTTAAGAAAATAGTGTAAGTTTCTAATGTAAAAATAAATTTTGTATAAATTCTATATAGATAACGAGTATTAAAGCATTTTTCATTACATTAAATTTTTTAAAATAATTATTATCGCCTATTGAGCCACTTTGAGCCACACGGTTGTAAGTAATTTTTAGAAAATAGTGTAAGTTTCTAATGTAAAAATAAATTTTTTATAAATTCTATATAGATAACGAGCCTTTTTCATTACATTAAAATTTTTAAAATAATTAATATCGCCTATTGAGCCACTTTGAGCCATATTGTTGTAAATAATTTTTGAGAAAATAATGAAAATTTCTAACATAAAAATAAATTTTGTATTAATTGTATACAGCTAAAAGAAATCAAAGCTTTTTAAGTACCTTAAATTCTTTAAAATAATTATTTTCGCATATTGAGCCAATTTAAGCAAATTGGTTGTAAATAATTTTTCCAATATAAAAATAAATTGTGTATTAATTCTGCATACCTAAACGGTATTAAAGCCTTTTCCATTACAATAAAATATTTAAAATATTTTTTTTTCGCTTATTGAGGCACTTTGAGCCTTATGGTTGTAAATAATTTTTAATAAAATAGTGAGTTTCTTCTATAAAAAATTGTTGTGTGTTAATTAACGGGAACCTTAGCCTTTTTTATTACATTAAAGTTCTTAAAATAATTATTTTCGCATATTGAGCCACCTTGAGCCATACGGTTGTAGATAAGTTTTACGAAAATGTTGAAAATTTCTCATGTTCAAATAAATTTTGTTTTAATTCTATATTGCTAATAAGTATTAAAGCCTTTTTCAGTACATTAAGTTTCTAAAAATATATTTTCGCATATTAAAAATATTTGAGCTCGACAACCGCAATAAATATTAAACAAAACAAATCTTAAGCAAAATTGTTTTTCTTATTTTATTTAGTTCTTTCTATAAAATTTTAATTTGCGATAAACGCAGAAATTTTTGCGCAAATTTCCTTTTGATTTATTTTAATAATTTTCTTATTGATTTCCTTTTCAATTAATATTTATTTCTATTTCAATTGATGGCCGTTTCTTCAACTTGTTGTTAATTACAAAAGGATAGGTTTGGCTGAAATTTGCATTGCATTAGCAGCTGTAATAAGGATGAGTACATATAGGTCTGTTCCTTCTATGAATAAATGATCGCACTTGAGCAATTATGTTCATACAACAACAACAACAACAACAACAACAACAACAACAACAACAGAAAGAAAGAAAATCTTTTGGCTCATAGCCAAAGAAATGAATATTTCAAAACTATAATCGCTTTAATATGCATACATATATATGTGTGTATGTTCCATATGTGCGCGCATATATTCGTAAATAAATTTTTGACTTCAGTATATGTCGGCCTCCATACGAAGAAACGGAGGCGAACTAACACACACATTTACACGCTTTAGTCGTTTCAAAATACATCCAAGCATAAATGTATGTATAACCTCACATATTCTCAACACATTGTTGCTATTGTGTGGCGATCGTGGCTGGCTGCCTTACATTTTGCAGCACAATATTGAGTATTTTTAGCCAGAATTGCATAAACAATTTTTTTAAAGTTTTCGCTTTCATATTTTATTTACTGCTATTTATATACATATGTATGTATATAGAAAGATACATATATATATGTACATATACAATTACATGCAGATGTATCGTTCTATGTCAGGCGTCAGTCAGTCATTGCGCAACGTCCCAACATACCTCTGGATATGTTTGATGCCTGCCTCCACATCAGGCTATCCCTAGAAGCCTGGAAAAGACAAAAATTGCTACACCTCAATGAGGGAAATAGGGACCCAAACAACCTATCAGCATACACGACTAATTTGTATGTTCAACATTGCTTGAAAACTTCTAGAAAGATTGCTCAAGACGAGACTAGAAGCAGCTATCACCGGCGCTGGAGGACTTTCCACTATGGTTTTAATCAATCAATCGTTATGGTTTTGAACCCCATAGATCAACACTGAGTGCAATCGAAAATGTAATCAAGAACGCAGAAGAAGCCCATAGAGGTAGCTATAATTTTAAACGAATTATTCTCCAAGCTGCCCGAGACGTTAGAAATGCGTTTAACAGCGCCCAATGGAAGGACATCATTGAAGTTTTGGATAACACATCACATTCAGCATACCCACATATCTTGGCTCAATTGCACGGAGCTACCTAAGGAACAGAGTTTTGCTAATCCAAGCCACAGACGGCCCACATAGACTCAAAGTTACGTCAGAAGCAGTCCAGGGCTCTCTTCTTCTGAACCAATACTTACAGAACATCAGTTACGATGGTATATTAAGTCTGGAAATGCCTGACGACTCGCGTGGTTTAAAACTCGCCACTGAAAAAACTGAAGTGTTACTTCTAACGATGAAGTACACCCCTTTGGAAATAGATATGCACACATCCTCCAATACTCTGAGAATATCAAGAGTCATTAACTCCCTAGGCGTAAGATTGGACCCTAGGCTCAATTGCTGGGCAAAAATCCAGCACGCTGCCGAAAAAGCCGCCAGAATCACTACCCAGCTTAGCAGACTAATGGTCAATATCGGGGGACCAACACAGGAAAAGAGTTTTGATGTTTACAAGGCACAATCATGATATGCGGAGCAGAGATATAGCCGGACTCGCTAAAAAAGCATAGCCGACGAAATATACTGAACAAAGAGATATACACACAGCAGCTTTGAGGCTAGAATCGGCATATCTCACCCTATCAGGTGAAGCTCTAGCGGTATTAAGCGGATGCATTCTTATCAACCTACTAGCATGCGAAAGGAAAATAAGGTGGATACTAATGGAAATGCAGTACCAAGGAAACATCGCCAATACCACAAAGGAAGAGATAAGAAAAGAAACTCTGAAACAGTGGCAAATCCATTGAACGCCCAGGCTAATAGCAGACGACAAAGCATGGACTAGCAGAAAATTCGCAGAGGTGGATAAGTATTTTAACACACAGATACAATCCGGGCACGGATACTTCAAAAGAAAACTTATATAAGATTGGAAAAGCCGCGGAGCGGTGCTGCATATGCAGACGCCAACGAGGATGATGCCGAGCGTACATTTTGCAAGTCTGCAGGGTGACAAGCTGAGCGAATCAGACTTGAATAAGCGGTTCCGAGGTGGGCGATGGTTACTTAGAGGAGAGTTTTTTAGTGACCCGTAAGTGGCACATACCATTGTTGTGACGACACAATGATCATGGGGAATACATTTTTCTTCTCCTCACCTGCAAAAAAATTAAATTTATTTTATTTTATTTTAATTTATTTATTTTATTTTATTTCATTTGATTTTATTTTTTATTTTTTTTATTTTAATCCAATTTAAATTAATTTATTTTTATTTAATTTTATTTTATTTTAATTTAATTTAAATTAATTTAATTTAATTTTATTTATTTTAATTTAATTAAATTTAATTTAATTTTATTTAGTTTAATTTAATTTAATTTAATTTAATTTAATTTAATTTAATTTAGTTCATATTATTTTATTTTATTTCAATTTATATTATTTTATTTATTTTATTTTATATTTATTATATTTAATGCAATGAAAATTTTTATATCCAATATAATTCTATGACTACAAAAACATTAAAAAAAAATTTTTTTTTATAAAAATTATCATACGAAAATTTTATTAGAAATAGCATGCGCACTTGGCTGAAATTTAGAAAATATTTACACACAAACATTTTCATGATTACTGGTGCAACTAAGAATAGACATTTTGTTATATGAAAAGTAACTCTTAAAAATATATACATACATATACACGGCGAAACATATAAAAATAATAATAAACAAGTCATCTATTATATGACAAAAAAAAAGATGCAATAAAATTCTTTAGGGAATAAGCCATCACACGATGGAGATCCCATTTACACTAATACACAATTAATTTTTAAATGAAAACCGCAAACAAAGCCGTCAAAAACCAAACGAAACAACGCCATAGAACAGCCAAAGCCGTTTTTTTTTTTGGACATATTTTAGAGATGCAGTTGGTGTCGTGAAGAAGGCTGGTGGATATATGTACTCTTTGCTGTATGAACAAGGACTCACAGCTTCGCTGCTAACGCGCGTGCGTTGACGTTGAAGTTGACGATGACGTTGACGATGACGTTGACGTTGTTTTTGGCTTTGACATCATTGTGGCCTCATTAGGCTGCACCATCTCTTTTGGAGCGACGCCATGATACGAAAGCGAAATTCATCGCATATACAATAACGGCAATGAATGCTACTATCGGACTAAATGTTGAATGTGCAGCTAGTGTCGATGCTCCGCTAGGCTTATCAGTAGTAGCGTTACCAGCAGCAGCAGCATCCTGTCTTTGTCCATCATCCATTTTAGACAAACTTTAAAAATCCTTTTTCGTCCTTAGGTTATTCTCTGTGATGGAAAATTTCCGTTTTATTTTTGTATTTTTGTGGTTATTTCGATGATTATGTTTCTTTCCCCAAAATTATTTAATTCAGCCAACAGGCGGGCATGCACTATTTTTTAGTTTTTTCCAAGAATAATTAAATTTTTATCGATATTAAAGGAATTATACAATTTCAAAATTATTAAAAATTGAAAATGTTGCTGACTGTGAAAAAACTCGGAACGAATGTAAAAATATCTCATCAAAAATCTCAACGGTTATTATGTTTGAAAAAAAATTTTGTTTCTTTTTTTGTTCTTTTTTTACAAGCAAGTATAGAATAAAATGTGTTCAAAGTGTTTTCCAGAACAGTGAAGTGAAGTATTAATCGACTGGTTCAGATATTTTTGAAGCGTCACGAGCGTTAGGAACACCAAGATGTGGAAAGTTCTTTTTTTTTTCCTTTTTTCATTGCAATAATTTTTTTTTTTTTTTTTTGGTTTTTAGTTCGCACCCTGGGCAAGGATTCGAGAGGATTTCAGCTAAAAATAAATGTGCTGATCACAGTTAACCTGTTCAGTTATATATACTTTCAAGCCATGAAAGCTTTAAAGCTCATACATTAGCTCTCTCGTATTGAGGTATATATATAAAGAGTGGTCAAAAAAAAAGAACAAATATTTTTCACGAAAAATGCTTTAAAGCTTAGAAACGAAGCAAAGCTTTTTGTATATGACGGAAAGTAATTTAATTTCTTTTTGTGTGTGTCATTTTAAGAAGAAGCTTTTAAGCTTTACATGCAATGCACAAAAAGAGAATGTAATTTGTGAAACGCAATCCCTCAAAACAAAGCATGTATTTTCAGAACGAAAGCTCTAAAGCTCAAAATCCCTTATTTTTTTTATATATATGCACGTATTTGAAGATTTTATCACGCGAAATCATTAATCGAATGTGTTAAGAGTGAACATTTATTTTTCTAAACACAATAATATTTCAAATACTAATTTGAAAAGTTTAATTCATTACTGGAAGCACCAAAGCGTAAAAATTTTAATAAATAATTCAATATTTGTGTTTATAAGGCCTTACAAAATGTTTAGTATTTTACTTTGAATATTCAAAATTACAAAATTAGGAGACATAATAGCTTTTATAAAGTTAACGTAGAAGTACATGAAAGCTCTGTGGATACATAGAAATTTCTGTATAGGCAATTTAACAACTATAAACCAAATTGAGTTAATACATAAGCACATTTGATTGCATACGTATGTAACTCTCACATATAACATCAGCTTAAAAAGCTTGTAAGCTCGAGTAACTATTAAGTTTATAAATAGTGTTGAAATAATGTTTAAAGGTGGATTATAGAAACTAAATTATTACAAATTGCTTACAGGAGAATGCGCATAAGCAAAAAGCAACGTCAGAGGCAAGAATTTTAAAGCTTTAATGATGCTTAATTAACTTAAAAGCTTTAAGTACAACTTATAATTCGGAAATAAAATAAAGTATTGAAACAGAGTCTATTTAAAATATACTTTTTTTAAATAAAACTCCCATTCACTATCTCTCTCACTCTCTCTCTCACTCTCTATCGCATTTTTTCTCGCACTCTCTCTCGTTCTGTGATGCTTTCGTACTTATAGACAGCGAGTGCGAGTGAGTGGAAAGGGATGTAGAGCTAGTTAGGCGGAGAAGTAGAGATTTCGTGGTTTCAATACCTAACTCAAGCTTAAATATTTCTTTTATTTACGTATATATGGATATAAATATTTGGTTAGATATTTACTAATTTTTTTATTTTATTGATGAAAGCATAGAATTTTATTTTTGGTGTACTAACCTTAATGCTATCATAGCAAGCGGTCACCTTTCCATTCTGCACCTCAACATTGGCGGGTGGATGGGCGAATTTACATTCGGTATCTTGGCGGGAGCATTTATTCCTCTGAAATTCACGACACACCTCCAATTGGAGCCAACGCGAATCTTTGCCATTCAATAAGCTATTCACATGGACGACAGCTGCCATTTTTATAGTTGGTTTTTGTTGTTGTGTTGCTAATTATTACTATTTTTTTTGTTTTGTTTAAATGAGTGTTACTTAGAACGGGTGATTATTGGATTTTAATTAAAATGATTTTTTTTTTAATTTTTTTTAAATTTTAATTTCCTTAATTTCGTGGGTTAAGGACAATTATGTATGGAATTAGGGAGTTTAATGATGCCAAATGCAGGCTTGCTATTTTTCTATTACGACAAGAAACTGTACTATTTTTCAACCGCTATGCACTTTGTACGTTTGCGTTTAATTCTCTTAGTTGGCTTTCAAAATTAGCTTCCAAGGTTTTTTGTTCGATTTCGTTTCTCTGCTTTTGTTGTAGTAGAAGTAGGCTTTGCAATAATACTTATCGCCACGTTTATGTTTTTCGCTCGTTAACGCTATCTGCTGTCCGGCTTTTCCGCGTTAAAGCTTGTATTTAGCCGTTATTGAGCTGTGTAAGCTTATGCTGTTGAGCTTTCACTAATGGTCAAACACGTTGGTTCGATTTTCTGTTGAATTTTCGTGATGTTTTACTTTTTTAATTTCTATTTCTCCTTCGTAAATTTATAATGTCAAATAGGAGCTGTTAGTTTTGAAAATTTTGTTTTTGAAAAAATTTTCAATTTTTGAATTTTCTACAAATTTTATTTGACATTAGCGTCGTAGGTTTGTTGATTTTTTTTTTTTTTTTTTTTTTTGTTAGTCACGCCGCGTGTTGCGGTAAACTTGTCGTTATGGCAACACGTTGACTAGAAGCTCCGAAAGGTTGCTGTTGTTGTTGTTGTAGTATGTTTGCTTCGAGCTTTGCGCCTTTCGTTTTTCGTTTCTCGTTTTTTATTGCGTGTTTACAGTACTCAGTGGCAGAGTATTTGCGCTTAAGCAACAAAATAATGCAGACTACACGTTGTACGATCACAAAAATGTGGCGCGCAAGGAGCTTTCAATCAAAGCTTTTGCTCGCCAACAATTGCTACTAACAATTAAAGCTCAATGTGGCGGCGCACAACAAAAATTATTTGCTGTATGTATGTAAATAGTAGCGCGAGCTTTTAGGATTCTTGTCAACCGCGCTTTTTCTCTAAATACTCACGTACATAGGTAGAGTGGATTTATGTATGTATAAATAAATATGTATGCGGGAATAAGCCGTGTATGTATATATAGTTTATAGGGTATAAAGCAGGCGGCAAAATGGCAATTGGGTAGCTTAAAAAGCACACTTTTTTAGACTTTACTCTATTTTTCTTTGTATAACATGTATTTGGCTACATACATATGTGAGCGTGTATGTAATTATATTAAATGATTTATAGTTTCACTTGCGTACACTATACGCCTTTCTTCACTCTCACTTTGTATGCTTGTTGCTTAAAGCCTTGTAAGGGCGCGCTTTCACATAAAATTCACAAGCTTTCACCAAAAATTTCCAAAAAATCAAGAGGATATTGCTGCTGGCACTAATTTAGTGGTTATTTTGCGGATAATTTTTTGGGGTATGGTTTGTTTGTTTGTTTGGTTTGGTTTGCGGGTATAGTTATAGCGCAGTAGAGAGCTGTTTTTTTGTTCTTTTAAGATTATTTAGTTTTTATGAGTTTTTTTCTTTTCTCTTTTCAATATTTAATCAATGCAAATGTTTGTGTGAGTTAAAAAGCAAGTTTGAGCATACACACGCTGTTTTTACAAATATCTGAAATGAAATAAACAAAAATAGATATATAAAATTACACACGTGATCGTTAGCCATACGAAAATAGCAAATTATCTAAATATACATGTGTGAGTAAGTACGTATATAAAATAAAATAAAATGTCGAGAAAAAGCTTTTGTACTTGTACATACTAGTATACATACATATGTATATAGAGGTAAGCAGATACAATAATTTGCAAAAAAAAAATCCTAATTCCTAAATTTTCCGAGCACATCTCAAGTAGTATTTTCATTATTTGCGCGAAAAAAGCTGTTGGAAAATACGAAAACGCCTTTTTCAGTTCAATAATTTCGGATTACATACACAAACAGATTTCCGAAGTATTTTGAAAATTTTCGGAGTTTTTGAAAAATTTTCGGAGTGTTTTGAAATTTTTCGGAGTATGTTAAACATTTTTGGGAATACATAGTGTTATTGTTTCCGAAATAATTTGAAAATTTTCGGAGTCTTAGAAATTTTTCGGAGTGTTTTGAAATTTTTCGGAGTATGTTAAACATTTTTGGGAGTGCATAGCGTGACTTATTTCCAAAGTAATTTGAAAACTTTAGGAATGCTTTAAGAATACTCGAAATGTTTGAAAAATTTCGGAGTTTTGAATTTTTTCGGAGTATGTTAAACTTTTTCGGGAGTACACAGTATGACGTTTACAATTTTCTAATGGTTTAAATAAAATTATAGAGAAAAAAAGAAAAAGAAAGAGAGTAATTTCGAAGTAAATTAAAAAAATGATTTTTTATTGTTGGCCTAAATATTTCATACATTTTTGACATTTTTTCGTAGTTAATTCGGCGCATGATAAAAAGTAAGCAACTTATTTCAGATTTTGCTTTGTTTTAATATTAAAAGAGGATTTTGGGTGATTCTATTAAAAGAAAACAATTTACAACACACCGAAATTTTTCGGAGCAAGCTCGGAGTATCAAAATAAGTGCACAATTTACTTTTGGATTCCGATTTAGCACATAAAAATTAAATTTGGTTGTTTTACGAAGACTAGAAGATTCAACAACACTCCGAAAATTTTCGGAGTAAATTCGGATTTCCCGAAAAATATCTGCATATTTTTATTAATTTTTTTTAATAAAGAAATGATTTTGCTTTTAAGCACTACAAACATTTTTCGGAGTAAATTCGGAGCATGTTTACAGGCATGTTTTTTCTTACTAGTTTTATATTTATTTTAACTAATTTAAATACATATGTATGCATGTCTTAATAGGTAATTATGCTAAACCTACCATATGTACATACAGACATATGTACATACATACAAATATAATTTCTGTGCATAATATTGCAATAAATAATGCATTTTATTTTACTATCATCACAGCACAAGCACCAACCAACACACATAGAAAGCACACAAATATGCATATGAGCACTAGAAATAGCATTTTGCAAATAAATGAATTTACTGACTATGAAAAAAAGAACCCTCTTTACCCATAAAATCTACTTTTTCCAACAATTGCCACAAGCAGAAGAGTTTTATTGCCTTTTTTTGTGTTTTTTTTTTGTTTCATAAAAAAAAACATTTCTTTTTACAACCCATACCATTCGCCCCAAATTTCTACATTGATAGCCATTATATGTATGTATATATGAAGCAATACTTAAAGCGCATTTCTCTGCTCAGAATGTAAAAAAAAATATATAATTTCAGAGAGGAAAAGTGAGCATGATAAATAGAGAGAGGGGGAAAAATCATAAATTTACGCATTTCTGGGCAAATTCAAAGCAAATTAATTTTTTTTCTCTCAAATTTTTATTCCTTTTTTTCTTGTATCTTTTACTTGCTATTGGATAAGGGAGCTTGGAGAGTAGGCATTTTTGGAGGGGTTGGTTCATTAGAAAATTGAATTAAAAGTCACTTACCACAGAGAATTGCTTGCAAATGATTTTGCAATGAGCTGAAGCTGAGTTGAGTGTGAAGAATTGTTAGAAAAATGCAACAATTTCCACAAACACACTCGCATACAAAAATGGATTTTGTATAAAATTTAGACTGAAAATCGGGAAATATATACAAATATAGTTATAGTAGGAATTTAAAAACATATATATTTATGATTTAAGAGAAAATTTTTAATTTTTTTTCGATATTTTCGATTTTTTTGACTTTTTTAATAATTAATTTTTATTTCTTTTCATTTTTAATTTTTATTTATTTAATTTATTTTAAATTTTTTTAAATTTATTTTATTTAAAAAATTTTATTTTATTTTTTAACACTTTTTGATCTTTTTTTAATTTCAAAATTTTTCAATTCAAAAAAATTTTCACACCTTTTATATGTATATGACTTTCCTAGCCACACAAAGCTTTTTTTTTTAAAGAATTTTACCATTTCTTTCTTATGGGTAATTTTATACTTAAATACCAAAAGCCCCATACATACTTATTAACAAAAAAAATGCACACAATCGATCACTTAGTCATGTGGAAGAGAAAAACGTTTTTTTTTTTGTTTTTGTGTTATTAATTTCTTATCTAACAAATATGCACACCTTAGAAAAAGTAATAGCGCCGCACACCAATGGAATGGGAAAATATGAGGTCTAAGCCAAATATTTAGTCAGAGCTTATCGTTATCTTATCAGATATATGTATGTGTAATAACACCACTCCATGAAGGTAGGTAGTATGGTAATAATACAAACACCTCCACGAGAATTTGTTAAGCTATAAATTCGAATTCATTAATAAATAAATAAAATTTATCGAAAACTAATTTTTTTTTGATACCCTTAAACTTTCCTGAGTAACTTTTCAGTAAAAAAAAGTTTTCAAAACGAGTTTTTGAATAAAAGGAAAATGCAATGAAAAATTAAATAATTTTTTGTGGTTTTCTAAAAATTTTCTAACTTAATTGCCAAAAAAAAAACATATTATTTGCGAAAAAAAATATATTCATGTTTTTCGGAAAAATATACAAGTACTTTTTTTTCGCGGAAATTCGGAGCAGTAACTCAAACTTTCGGAGTTGTTTTCGGAGTGTTCTCCGAACTTTTCTTTAGAAATTTTTCGAAGTAATTTTTTTTTAGATATGACTGCCAAACATGATAAAATATATAATTTGGTGTATATTTCTCACAAAAGATTCACTTTGAATTTTCTCCGAAAATTTTCGGAGTAATTTTTTATTTAATTTAAGTCGTAAACACGATACAAATATAATTTGCACCATATTTTTCTCAAAACATGATGTTCGAATTTTTTCCGAAAATTTTCGGAGTATTTTTTAAATTTGTGACTGCCAAGGACTATAAAAAGTTTTACTTTTTGCATGATTTTCTTAATAATGTTTTCTGTTTTTTTTTTTTCGAAAATTTTCGAAGTAATTTTTTACTTAGTACAAGCAGGAAATATGATAAAAATATAATTCGGCACATAATTTTCTCAAAACATACACTCCGAATTTTTTCCCAAAATTTTCGGAGTATTTTTTAAATATGTGACTTCCAAAGATTATAAAAAGTTTTACTTTTTGCATGATTTTCTTAATAATGCTTTCAGTTATTTTTCGAAAATTTTCGGAGTAATAGTTTACTTAATACAAGCAGCAAATATGATGAAAATATAGTATGATACATATTCTTTTCAAAACATGATCTCCGAATTTTTTCCGAGAATTTTCGGAGTATTTTTCGTAAATGTTACTGCCAAAGATAATTAAAAATTATAATCCGAAGTAAGTTTTTCTTTAATAATGCTTTCTGCTTTTTTTTCGAAAATTTTGGGAGTTTTTTCGTAAGTGCGATTGCCAAACGTGACAAAAAATTATAATTCGCCGTATGCTTTTCTATAAAAATGCTTCTAATATTTTCTTTCGAAATTTTTCGGAGTAATTGCTTAGTTAGCACAAGCAGCAAATACGAAAAAACATAATTTGGAGTATATTGTACTTTAATAGTGTTCTCCGATTTTTTTCCGAAAGTTTTCGGAGTAATTTTTTTTAGTAAATGTGGCTGTCAAATGCGATAAAAAAAATTCGGCACATATTTTTTCAAAACATGCACTCCGTATTTTTTCCGAAAATTTGTATAATATATATAGTTCGATATATATTTTATTTTAGTTTTGCGTTTTTAGCGCATTGTCAAGAATAAATAAATTTTGGATATAATAGATTCGATTTATTTAAGGCATCTACGTCTGCCGGCCGTGGAGCAGAAGAACTATGTTGATATTTCTATATGTATATATCATAGAATGCGAAAATAAACACACACAAAAATATATAAATTAAGCTGTCAACGCGAAAATTGCAGTTGTTCGCCCAAAAACTACTAATGAATTTCAGAAAACTATACAGCTAACATATTGAAATCAATAAATTAAAAATGATAAATATTTAATATATAATTTATAGCAGTAGTGAAACCGAAAAATGTATATCTGAATGACGTCAAAAGAAAAAATTCAAATTCGAAATTTAGATAGATTTTTTTTAGTAGAAAAGTAGTTTTAAGTTGACAACTTTCCTCTGATAATAGTATTTTAGCTAAACATAAGACACATACCTACATGAATAAATAAATTAAAAGAACGAAGCAAATGTCACACTACACGAGTATATACAAGAATTTGCGTAATAGTGTGGGTGTTCATGACAATGACTATTTGTTCGGAGAAAAAATATTTTAACTTTCGACAGCAATACCAAAGTCTAAATAAATGAAACATCTTTTAGAGAAAAAAATCTTGTCTACCAGCGTGTCAGAGTTAAAAATGAAGAGAACAATACAGGTCGAACTGTAGGCGGCTAACAATATATCAGAGTAAGAAGAAGACAAAAGAGAAGCTACCCACATAGACGCTTTTACTGATGACTGATGCCATGAGTGACTGTCCAAATGTATGACAACATAAACAGCATTTCAAATGAAAAGATAAAAAAAATAAAATGTGAGATAAAAAATAAAGAAAAAAATTAAATCAAATCAAATAAAAAATAAATAAATGAATAAATGAAATTAAAAAAATATAAAAAAAAAAGAAAGAATTAAAAAAATAAAATAAAATAAAATAAAATAAAATGAGATAAATAAAAAATAAATGAAAAAATAAAATTAAATAAATCAAAAATATAACAATTAAATAAATATAATAATCTAAACGAAAATAAAATTAAATAAAATTCAATAAATTAAAATAAAATCAAATAATACCAAGTCAAATAAAATAAAATAAAATAAAATAAAATAAAAGAAAATAAAATAATATAAATAAAATAATATAAATAAAATAAAATAAAAAAATTGAATTAAATTAAATTAAACAAAATGAAATATAATAAAATAAAATTAAAAAAAAAATAAATCGAAATCAAATAAATCAAAATAAAATAAAATACAATAAATTAAATTAATTAAAAAAAAATAAACTAAAATACATTAAAAAAAAAAATTTAAAAGAATAAAAATAAAAACAAAAAAATAAAAATAAAAATAAAAATAAAATAAAATAAAATAAGAAATAAAAATTAAAAATAAATAAATAAATAGATAAAGTAAACAAACAAACAAAAAATTAATTTAAAAAAATTAAATTAAATTAAATTAAATTATATTAAATAAAATAGTTTAATATTAAATTAAATTAAATAATTTATAATAAAATGAATTAAAATATATAAGTAAAATTTTTTTTAATTTTCATAAACTAATAAAGAATTATAAATAAAAAGTTATATAAAAATACAAAAATTAATTTGAATCAATATTTCTTTTGAACTTGAACTGCGAATATTTTGTTAATTATTTTTAGCTGAAAATCAAATAGTCAAGTTCAAAACTTCAAAGATGAACTTGAAATTCTGAAGAACGCTTGCCGAATTGTGTAGGCGCAAATTTTTGTCACGAGAAGAACTTAAAAACGAAGTAGTTTTTTTTTCATAAGAGCCAATTAATAAGTTTTTATTCAATAGTGAGTCATGCCAAATATGGCTTAGATAAATGTGTGCATATTGTTTTTTAGGACTGCCCAAAATTGGCTTTTAGCAACTAAGCAAAGAGTTGGCGTTGAATATACTATTTAAAAGAACTTAACTAACTTCATGGTATAACTAATGAAGAAGAAGCTTTTTTTAACTTCATATTTTTTGTATTTTTTTTTTTTTTGGATTTATCTATGTCATTTCTTTAATTTATAGCCTACAATGCTGCTGGCGAGAAAGAGTTTCTATTTCCCTACAATATATTATACTCATTTAGTATTAATTTGTTAATTTTTTTCTTATTCTTCATTTTCGTACAATTTCAGTCATTAATCAATATTTCTATACACCAAAAAAAGCTCAAAAAACAGCTGTGTCAGTAAAAAAAATAATAATATTTTTGCTGTAAGCGATGTTGTCATGGGTTGTTTATACTCTTTGAACGCATTTGCGAGAAACTGCGGCGGCATGATCTAATCTTAAGTCCATTCTCCGGAAAGTAGTTGTATTAATCAAAATACATGTTTGTTGCCAAGAAGAGTATGTTGCGCGCTGGCAAGAGAGCGCACTTTTCTCTCTGAAACTCGAAAAAGAAACCGCTCAAACTGCTTAGGAGCGCGTAACACAGGCATAGTGATAGCGAGAGTGAATGCTTCTTGAGAAAACCACTTAAGTCAATAAGCGTTTCATACATGAATACGCTAGTTTTTTAATTTTTTTTCTATTTTCCCTGTCGTAGTTTTTCATGCGGTCACCACAAATGACATAATGTCAATTCAAACCGCATTTGGAGACAAAACAAAGAAAACACCTAATAAAAAAAATTGAAACAGGTTACCTCACGACAGCAGAAAAAAATACAAAAAACAAAGTGTTGCCATAAAAGTGTCAAATAAAATATTTAGACTTTTTTGTGTATACTTGTCTGTTCATGCCAAGTAACCATACAGATGAGCTGCTACTTGTCTGCCATTATCTAGACGGAAGACACTCTTTTGTGTTGACAAGAAAAATTGTGATTGACGTGAAATAAGATATGGACGTAGTTATGAAGCTAAAAGCTGTGAATCGCATGAAACCAAATATGACCATGCCTTCAGATGGCTGTGAACGAGTATGACAGATGTCAAAAAGGAAACTGATTTTCGGCGTACTGGTTTCGTGAAATTACCGTTAGTAGTCGTTTGTGGTGGAAAAAATGTGTTTGTTAGAAATATATTTTAGGTAAAAAGAAGAAGAACTAACATTGAATGCTTCTTAGTGATTTGAGACGACAAGGTATTTCTTAGAACCTTTTTCTTGTTGCTGTAGTTTAGAACCTTTTCAACACTCCAGTCCAACTTTTTTATTAGCTTAATCATATAATTATAATTTCCATCTCTCAGTTCAACGTGTTGGTCCCAGAAAAGCATGAAATTTGAAGAAAGCTGCTTTGACGCGAAAATTTTCGTTTTAGATAAGGTGTAAAGGATTACTTCTCTCATCTAAAACAGTTTTTAAACCAAACCAAGATGCCCAGGGAACATAAACGACAACGAATGAAGGGTGAGAAACTCCCATGCTTGCTCATAAAGAAAATGTTTGCATTACCTAATCTTAAAACTGGCTTTAGTACTATAAAATGCTTTGCGAAGGTTTGAAAATGTTACAGAAAGCATAAAGCAAGGTTTTGAGTAAATTTAAGAGGTTTTCTGGGTCACGGAGGTTTTAAAAAGCTGTAAAGTGTTTAAAAAAAAACTTTTGAGAGGTTTAGAAAAGGTTTTGAGAGGTTGAAAACAAATTCAAGGTATTTTGAAGTTTCTCCAAAACTTTGGAGATTTGGAAAACCTATCTAACCTAGAGATTTAAAATACTTAGGAGAGGTTCAGGTTCAAAGTAGTTTCGGAGTTCTCCATAAACCTTGGGGAATCGAAAAACCTATATTGAGGCTTAAAAAAATAAGTTCTGAGATATTCAAAAAAGTTTTTTTGGAGGTTAAAATAAAATTTTGAGCAAACTTGTACTTCTAAAATTTAAGAAAGTCTCAGAGCGGTTAAAAAAGATTTCAACTATTTTAAAAAAGCTTCATATTAGCCCAAAAACACAACTGAGAGGTTTAAAAAAGGTTCTAAGTAGTTTTAAAATGCTTTGTATAACTCGGATAATTGAAGAACAAACTTCAGAGAAGCTTAAAAGAAGCTCTTGTGTAATCACAAAACCTTTTGAGAAGTTAAAAAAGAACTCTAATAGGCATAAAGAGAATTGTGAAGAGTTTCAAAATGCTTTATATACTTTTGAAGATCTGTGAAAGCTTTTGAGAGACTTAAACATCTTCTGCATAGCTTCCAAGAAGCGCTTCACTTTTATTAAAATCGAAGAATTTTTCTGTATTTATATGTTAGTAGTATGCATATAACCTTAACTCCTAGATGACATTGAACTAAAAGCTTAGCTTTTGCTCTACTTGTTTTAATTTAATTATCAGCTTGTTTCGGCGCTTGTCTATTTATCTTTTTTCCACACAAAAGTAATATAACAATAACAATAAAAACAAAAAAGACTTGTCATTTTTTAATTATCATTAAAGTCATATAAACATAGAAAAAAGGCAACGCGTGTGTGCTCTGCGCATACAAAGTGTCTGCGTATCTGGCTGCCTCTAAGTATGTGTGTTTGTGTATTTGAAAAAGGCGTCACGGCAAATAACACCTCCGCAACGAGACAATTGAATGACTGACTGATGTGGGTATTCACTCATTCACGCATGATTTAAATGAGATTTTGAAGACAAAAAAATTTGTAATGCATTTATATTGTAAATATGTATGTTGGGCGGCAATCATAAGAAATATGCTTGATATGTGTGTCTAATCAATGAAGTGGTCAATTTAAGATAATTAAATTTTTTTCTTCTTCCTCGTTTTTTTTAATTTTTTTTAATGACATAACAATGGAGAATTAATTAATATTTTTACCGTTATTTTGTATACGTTGTACGCTAAATGATTTTTCATTTTATCAATACATACACATATGTAGGTTACATTCATATTTTAATTATCTAATCAAAATTGGCTCTCCCGATTCATTAACTGTAGTTTTGTAAAAGAATTACGTCAGCGACACCTCAATAACACTAGTTCACAGCAGAAGAATTTCGAGCATGAAATTGAGAAAACTGCACATATTTATTTAAAAAAAAAATACCTATTTTGATTTCTTAAATTTTTACTATTATAAAGTATATGATTTTATGAAAAAATTTTGTTATTAAAAATAAATAAATAAATAAAAGTTTAAAAATTTTTTTAGCTTATTTATTACCACCAAAATTAAGTGTATATAAAAATTCACTTAAGATATAATTTTAAATTTTAAAAATACTTTCTCAAAAAGAGGTGAAATTCGAAATCTTAATAATTTTTATATTTTGAAATACTTTTGAAATTGAAAAAAAAATATATATATAAAGGGTGATCCAAGTAGAGGTATTTTTTTCAATAGCCTTTTTTTTGACAGCTCACGCGTGAGTAGTGTCAAGCTGTCATGTTATTTTTGTTCGGTATTGTTTGGCATTTTATCATGGAAAGATTTACGCCTGAACAACGTTTACAAATAATTCAACTTTATGATGAAAATTTACGTTCTGTAAATAATGTGTTTCGCGCGCTTCGCTCAATTTATGGTCAACATAATCGGCCTACTGAGCGTACTGTTCGCAACACCATCACCCATCTTGAGACCCAGCATTCATTATTGAATAATATCTGATCGAATATGCCACGTCCAGTACGCAGTGAAGAAAATTTAGCAGCCGTAGCTGAGAGTGTACACGAAGACCGCTGAGAGAGTCGATTCGGCGCCGTTCTCAGCAAGTCGGACTGACGTACGGAACGCCTTGACGCATTATACGTCGAGATCTTAAATTGAAAGCGTACAAAATATAGCTTGTGCAAGAACTGAAGCCGCAAAATTGCAGCATTTGGGATGAAGAGCTACCTGAAGAGATTCAAAAGCTGTCATTTCATCCAGTAAAAACAACGATTTGGTGTGGTTTGTGGGCTGGTAGAATCTTCGGTCCATATTTCTTCGAAAATGATGCCGTGATCTCCGCGACATTTCATATCAACAAAACGGCGCCACTTCTCACACGTCGCATCAACCAATGGATTCAGTGAAAAATCGCTTCGGTGAGCAGATAATTTCACGTTTTGGGCCAGGTCGATTAGCCACCAAGATCGTGTGATATTACACAGTTAGACTTTTTTCTGTGGGGATATGTAAAGACAAAAGTCTATGCAGACCTTGGAGCAAAACATCAGAACAATTTAAAAAAAATTAAGACAGAAAATAATTCTCAGATAACTATTCATTTTGGATAAGCAGATATTTTTTAATATACAAAATTCGAGTGCTCACTAAAAAAAATTTCAAATTCCTATGAATAACTTGAAAATTTTTAGACCTAATAAAAAATAACATTAAAATATAAATTGCAGTTTACATAAGCTTTAATTTGATTAAAAAAAATTCGTTATGTTCAAAAAAACGAATTTCGAGAAAATAAAATCAAAGTTTAAGTTTTCTTGAAAAAAAAACCATAAATTGGGGATAAATCGAAAAATACAAATATGAAGAGCGATTTTTAGCGATTTGTAGGTGAAGCTAATTCTTGTGTGTTTATATGAGAGTATAATTATATTAAAAAGAAAAAAAATCATTTGGGGCTCTCATAAAAACATTTTTTGTTAGATAGTGTTTTGGTTTTTTTTTTTTTTTTGTTATCACCACTCAAATATTATAAAAGCCCTTACATTTGTTCTATATTATCACTTGCGCCTTATCATCTCATTAACGGTGTAAGCTGAAGATTACGATAACTGATATATTGATTAGTTTGGTCATAAGGAGTGAACTATTTCAATTATTACCCATTGCATTCTCACATTTCACACACACCTTTCTAGGCAAACTTGTCGGCGAACCTTCTGATAGTGTTTTT
>CM061527.1:73991282-74048782 GCA_030068015.2 Neoceratitis asiatica
TGTTTTCTTTTATTTTTATTTATTTATTATTCTATTTTATTTTATTTATTATTTTTATTTTTTATTATTAATTTTAATTTAAATTAATTTTATTTAATTTAATTTAATTTTTTTATCTTTTTTATATTTTTATTTATGTTGTCTAATTTAATTTAATTTAAGTTAAGTTAATTTATTTTAATTTATTTCATTTTATATTATTTTATTTTATTTTATTTTATTTTATTTTATTTTATTTTATTTTATTTTATTCTATAATATTATATTTTATTTTATTTTATATTATTTTATTTTATTTTTCTTTATTTTATTTTATTTTTCTTTTAGTTTATTTTTTTATTACTTTTTTTTATATATTTTTATATTTTTTTTATTTTATGTTATTTTATTTTCGTTTTATTTATTTTTTTATTTTTTGTTTTGTTTATTATATTTTTTATTTTTTATTTATTTTTTCTTATTTTTTCTATTTTTATTATTATTTAATTTTTTTTATTTTATTTTATTTTATTTTATTTTATTTTTTTATTTTTTTTTATTTTATTTTATTTCTTTTCTTTTATTTGATTCAATTTTCTTTTTTTATTTAAACATTTTATTTATTTATTTCCATTAACTGATATTAAATATTTTTTTTATATACATTTACGTTATTTTTTAAATGAAATTAGTCATAAAAGCAGGCCATTGTTGGCCATGTGGCTCGAGAATATAAAAAAGAGATAATTTCAAAAACGTTCATACCGTTATTTGAATGAGATGCAATCCATCAAATAACAGCGATTTCAAAAAAAAACTCTTCAAATGAAAAACACACATTGCCAATTACGTCAACCAAAAAGCCAAAGTACCCAGCACCCAATACCAAGCTAATACACCGGTTCTTCACTGTAGTCATGCAGAGAGCGCTGGTTGTGGTCAAGCGTATGAGAATATATGTATGCACAACAACTCTCTCCGTCGTCGTCAAGCGATCCATTAGCGATCCATACAACGCCGCTCTCATCGCTCACCAGCAACGTGGTGGAGGCACGTCGACGAGCCGCTATTCATTATACTGCGACTTCTTCACCTACACATCTACTACATGTACACATGTACGGCGTACTCATCCTACTGGTCGTTAATGCTTTGTGTTTAGTAGATGCTGCGCGTGATCTTTGCTTGGTAGCAGGCAAAAAGTGCTAATGAAAAGATATATATGTGTGTACACATGTAAAAATTTAATGAAAAAAAAAAATAAAAATAGAAAAAATATGTGTAGATATCCAACAGAGCGCATACAAAAGAAACAAAAGTGGAACGATGAAAATAAAAATAATTTTTTTGTAACTTTTGTGCGTCAACACTACCGCCCTCCAGCGTTGTGCATTGATTTTCTTGATTGGTTTTGGGTGTTTGAATTTCAATACAGTTTTATAATTATTTATTAATTAAAAAAAAAAATTTTTTTTTTAATATTTTTTTAATATTTTTTATTTCTTAATAATTATTTTTTAATTGCTTTTTAGTTTCGTTCCATTTTTTTCAAAACTTCACTCTCATGAATTTGCTTGTTATTTGACGCTGACTTTTTTCATATTTCTACGTTCTATGCTGGCCCGCACTCTTCGTTCACATGCTTGTACCTTATCATGCACGTTAGAAACTTATTTTTGGCTCTCAATTGTTTTTTTTTTTGGTTTTTTTATTTTCAAATTAATTTAAAGCTTATTTCGCTGATAATTGCCGAGTTGTTGTTTTGTGTTTCAACACATTTGTTTTATTTTTAGTTTATTCCATTTTAATTAGTATTTTTTAGTTATTAATGATTTTAAGCGATGTCATATTGGTTTTAAGACAATGAAATGAGATGAAAAAGCTTTTGAAACACTTAAGTGTTTTTTTTTCATATTAATGCTTGAATTTGGAACGAGCAGTTTCAGCCACGAAAATTGGCAACATTGCAAGTTCGTAAAATTGAAAATGTGGTGAAAAATAATAAAATAAATTATCTAGAGAAGTATTTTGCCAAAAGTATGACTGGATTCCAATTGGAATTTTTTTATACCAAAGACAATTCTACAAATCTCTAGAAATCTATAAAAATCTAAGTACAATAGCAGCTTTCTTTCTGTTTCTTTTTGGAGCTATTTCTTTTCCTCCTACGCCACTTCCACTTCTCTTTGCTTAATCGCTAATTTAATTAGTATTTATTTGCACCTCCTGGTGAGCTACGCGTCTGTTATTTTTGTGTTAAATGTTCTGGGCGGCTTATTGTTTTCTTCTTCTTCTTTAATTAGCACGAGCGTAGTTTATGGTTATTGTGTTCCTTTATCTATATAACATACGTTTTTATTGTTGTTATTATTTTTGTTACTTTTACTAACCTCGAGACATTTCTTGTTATTCTTATTTTTTATAAAGTGTGATTTATTTCGATCTTCTGGGAACTTTTCAAGAGCCCATAGAGCGGAGTGATGTTGCTTGAGAAGGTCGAGGGCTTCAGTTCTTCCACAAGCTGCGCTTTCAATTTAAAATTTCGACGTAAATTGCGATAAGTCGTTCCATTCTTCAATCCGAGTTGCTGCGAACGGCGCCAAATCGACTCTCCACGGCCTTCGTGTACACTCTCAGCTACGGGCGCTATATTATCTTCACTGCGTGCTGGACGTGATTTATTCGGTCGAATATTATCCAGTAATGAATGCTGGGTCTAAAGATGGGTGATGGTGTTGCGAATAGTCTGCTCAGTAGGTCGGTTATATTGACCATAAGTTGAGCGAAGCTCGCGAAACACATTCTTTACAGAACGTGAATTTTCATCATAAAGTTGAATGATTTGTAAACGTTGTTCAGGCAAAAGTCTTTCCATGATGAAATGGCAAATAATACTGAACAAAAATAACATGACAATTTGACACGACTCGCGACGCGTGATCTGTTAAAAAAAAAGGCTACAGATAAAACTACCTCCGTTTGGATCACCCTTTATTTTTTTAAATGTACTAAATTTCTCTGGCAATTGACAAGGTAGTTACCAATTTGGAATATAGTAACTAGTTGAAAAACTAGGAACTAAAAATATGAAAAAAGTATTGAAATCAGAAGAAAATAATATAAAATATAATGAATTTAATTCAAATAAGAAGAAAAATTAAAAAATCATATTATTTAAGATAAAATAAAATTGAGGCAAAAAAGCAAAAAAAAAATATAATATTAAGGAAGCATTAAAAAAATGTAAAAAATTAAAATAAAAAATAATATAAAATAAAAATATTTAAAAAAAATTAAATAAATTAACAAAAAATTAATTGAGAAATAGAAAATTGTTAGGAAAATCAAGTGAAAAATTTCGTTAACGTTGGATTTTACTACATTAATATTGAATTTTTGAAAATTTTCTGTTAATTAATATTTTCAAATAAATCAAAATTTTTATTTTACCTCAAAACCATTTAATTTTGTACTAAAAAATACATTTTTTTCATTCTCCGCCGCATTAGGATACACATAACAAATTTATTGGGTTAAAAAAATATTTTATTGAAAAAGCAATTCTAAATTGAAAATAGGAGAAATTATAATAATTAAATGTAAGCTGAAATATATTTAATTTCCCCACAGCGAGTTCAAATAAATAATTTAAAAAATTAAATATTTTTTGAAAATTTCATCAAAAAAACTTTTTAGTTTTCAAATTTTGTTTCTATGCACAAAACTTCCCCGTTTGTTCACCAAGTTTCTTCTCTTCAGAACAGCTCTTTTTCACACTCGCCTCTTTTTATTGAAGTTAATTAATTGTTCATTTGGCGTTGCTGAAGAAAGCGGAGAAAAAAAAAACACAAGAAGGGTTACACAGCAGGTTAAAAATTTTGACCTCTTCATTGTCAAGAGTGCACTGTGTTCTGTTATAAATATACCAATAAACACTATTACATATGTACACTTGCATACATATTATAACCGGGTGAATTTCAACAGAAAGCATTGTATTGAAAATCAGAATCTGAACACATTTTTGGTACTCGGAGGAGTTTTCAATTGAAAAAAATCTATTTTGTATTGAAACACATGCAAATCAGTTGTTTGTCTTAATGGAAAAATTCAATAATTTTTTTTTGTTGCAATCTTTGAGAAAAATTAAATGATAATTGATAATTGAGATGAAAATAATATCGTACATAGATTTTGGTATTTTTCTTGAATAAAAGCGTTAAAATTATAATAATAAAAAAAAGAAAATATTTCAACAAATTTTTTAATTAATTTTTTTTTCTTTCAATAATTTAACTTGGAATACTACAGAGAATGTTTGCAAGTAGCCACATGTCAGGCACAAAAATACAATTATGAATTTCCTGCCAGAAGACGCAGCGATTGTATTTAGAGTGTTGCTCTACTTTAATTTTGAAATTTCAGAATTTTTTTTTTTCGAGAATCGAAAAATATTTTTGGACGGAAATTTTGTTATTTTTCAATTCAGGAAATCTAGAAGAAATGGCAGCAACTGTATGTGTTGAAAACATGGCGATGAACTATATATAAAAATTATATATGTATGTAAATATACACATTTTTGCTTTCCTCGCATATAAATTCTGAGAAAAGCGGCGAATTCCAGCGTCCTCTTCATCTACAGCCCCTTTTCAGCAAGAACAAACGGCACTTGCATATATGTATATACATACATAAAAATAGTCTGTATAGCATATATATATATATATATATATGTATGTATGTACGCACAAAGATATTAATATACATATATTTTTGTGTATCTCTGATCTTCAGCATCTCAGCAGCTCAGCGCATGAAACAGCATATTTCACCTTCAGTGCCTTCCACGCGGCCTGCACATCTCTTCACCTCATCCACCTTTACGTCCTCCATAAGCTCGCGCCTATTTCGCGGCAGCAGTCGAAATGGCTGCCGCCAGTTTTTATTTTTAGCTCACCCCAAAAACGGCAAGCAGACATATAGTGCGGCTACCAATCAGGCAAGAGCACATGTTTTTCAAAAATTTTGAAAACTTTTGAATTTTTAGTATTACAATTTTGGATTTTTGAGCATATCTTATTTTACTTTGAATAGGTTTTCATGTGTAGATTTTCAATATTTCAGCTGCTTTGTATGGGTCCTTATGTATATTTAAGAGAATAAAAGAGAATTATTTTAAAGAAAAAAATAAAATATAAAAAATTATAACAAAAAATTTAATTTAAAAAAAGTTAAATAAAAAAATTAAAAAATTAATTAAATTAAAATTATATTAAAAAAATAAAAATTATATTAAAAAAATTAAATAAAAATTAAATTTAAAATTTTTAAATAGAAATTATATTAAAAATAAAATTAAATAAAAAAAAATTAAATAAAAATTAAATTAAAAATATTAAATAAAAATAAAATTACAAAAATTTAAATAAAACTTAAATTTAAAAAATTGTAAAAAACTTAGGGCTTTTCGAAATATAAAAATTAACGAAAAACGGTCCAAACCGAGCAAAAAAATAGCAATTTTCACTAGAATTTCCAAATTTTTTTAACTCAATTTTTTTCCTTTATTTTCTCTACTTGCTTTCGCTGCATTCCTAGATTTTAAATATTTCATTCGGTGTTTGTTTTTTACCCTCACTTATTGTCCAACTACTCGCAAAGTCAATATTCCTTTCACCTTTTGCCATTAATTCATACATATTTGCCCTATTTTTCTTATTTTCTTATTTTGTTTTTGAAATAAAAAAGTAAAAATGAAAATCGCTCATAATTTCTCTGCTGCATACTTGTTGCCCTAGTTTTATTGACTCAGTCACCACGATTCGTTAGCTAACCTAATTGAGTTAGAAAGAAAATGGCAAAAAAAAAAAAAAAACTTCTAAGAAATATGCAAACAATTTGGGAGGCAACCAGAGGCATGAGGCGTCAATAATTGATATGACAACAACAATCTAAGCGAAGGTAAACGTTATGTCTGAACAAATTAAGAAATCAGCAAGGCAAATTTATGAAAACTTTAGTGAAGCTAAAATCAAGGTAAAATTTAAATATTTTCACTTTTTAACGAAACTTTTTTCTTGATTATGCTGACGCCATCGCCACGGGACAACCTCAGATTTGTTGAGATCAGAAACAGTACTTGGTTATTTAGGTGTAATATCAGACCCTAGACTCTAAAACTGGACCCAAATCCAGTACGCTGCGCAAAAAGCCTCCAGAATCACTTCTCAGCTCAGCTGATTGATGTCTAATATCGGGGAGCCGGCTCAGTGAAAATAAAAAGCTTCTAATGGCGGTCACACTCAATATCTTACACTACGTAACCGAGTTATGGGCAGACACACTCAAGAGGAATAACAAGGCGAAAGGTACTAGCTAAAGTGTACCGGACAGCAGCTCTGAGGGTAGCGTTAGCTAATCGCACAGTATCAGGCTGCGAACCCATTGGTAGCAGAAAGGAAAAGAAAACACTAAGAAAAAAGAGCAACCAAGGAAGTGCTGCCAATTTAACTAGAGAAAATATAAGACAGGAAACCCTCAACCAATGAGAAATGGTAAATCGGTGCCGATGGACGGCCAGGCTGATAAAAGATGTCAGAGTATGGACAAATAGAAAATTCGGCGAGATAAATTACTGTAGTACCCAGATGATGTTCGGCCACAGAGACTTCCGAAAGTATCTAGATACAATTGGCAAAGCCAAGGATCCCTCATATTTCAATAACGATGGCAACGAAGATGATGCCGAACATACATTCTTCAAGCGCACTCAGACTCGAAAACACAGTTGAGCTACTAAGCGCAGATGAAATTACTTCAGTCATGCTGCACAGCGAAGAAAAGTGGAAAAACGTAACGGAGTTCATAGAACAAGTGCTACGAGCGAAAAAGTGTGACCTGGACGCAGATGACGAGGTGTAATCACCAAGAAAAATGGGACACCACCCTGAAGTATTGCGAAAATGGTTCCAGGGTAGGCGACCGTTTTTTAGTGGAAAGTTTTTTAGTGACCAGAAAGTGGAACAAAAAAAAATTTTTTTAATTTTATTTTATTTAATTTAATTTTATTTTATTTTATGTTATTTTATTTTATTTTATTTTATTTGGTTTGATTTTATATTTACACATTTCTATTTCATTTTTCTTTATTATATTTATTTATTTTTATTTTATTTATTTTATTATATTTTATTTTATGTTATTTAATTTATTTTATGTTATTTTATTTTATTTCTATACTTTTTTTATTTAATTTTTCTTTATTTTATTTATTTAATTTTTATTTTATTTTATTTTATTTCATTTTATTTTTTTTTTCATTTTTTTTATTCTTTTTTATTTTTATTTTTAATTTTATTTTATTTTATTTTTTTTATTTTAATTTTTTATTTTTTTATTTTTTTTTTATTTCCTTCATTTCATTTATTTATTTTTCTTTTTTTTTCTTTTTTTTCCATTTTTTTATTGTACTATTTTTTTTAAATTAATTTTTTTGAATTAATTTTTTTTTACTATTTTTTAATTAATTTTCTTTTAATTTATTTTATTTTATTTTAATTAATTTTATTTTGATTTTTTTGTAATTTTTTTTTCAATTTATTTTATATTATATTTTCTTTCTTTAATTTATTTTATTTTTTATTTTTATATTATTTTATTTTATTTTATTTTATTTTATTTCATTTTATTTTTTCTTCTTCATTAATTTTAATTTTTTCTTTAATATTAACATGTCAATTGCATAAATTTTCTTCTTGCTACCTTTGCTTTTTCGCTTTGTGTTAACACTCAATTAAATTTGCCTTAAAACCATTTCATAGTAATTGCAACACTTTGATTTGCAACACTTTCTTGACCAATTTTTGCTCAAGCTTTTATTGCTTAAAATTTGTTGCTTTTTTTGCTCTTCGCCACATCATATGATTTTCCAATACAGCATCCGAACATGCACACACACACACACACACACAAATAATGTGCATTTATAGCTATTCGAAGCTGAAGCTGCAGCAATTCAATGGACACTCAAAAAAGATGATTGCACAAAGAAAGGCGAAAAAATATTAAATATATACATAAGTATATAAATACATATGTACATAGAAAGCTTATGTGAAATGAAAAGTGAAATAAAGGTAAGCGCATTAAAGTGTGTCAGTCAAAACCAGTTTTTTTTCTTCATTTCATTTCATTTCATTTGCCTCCAATTATTTGGCGCCTTTTCAATATGAAAATTGACTCGCTTATTATGCGAGCATCTCTTTGTTAAGCAAAAGCAAAGTTGATATTTATGCACATATGAATGCATGTGAAAGAAAGAAATAAAAAAACAGCGATTTCATAGGTTTGTAGGTAAAATTTCCCACTTTGGACTGTAAAATAATCATCCATTAGGTGTTGTTACATATGTAAAAGTATTTTCAAAAAATAAATCTCCACTTTGAGCTATAAATAAAAAGCTTAAAACAGAAATATAAAAAAAAACATATTTTAAGTTTGTAACTTGATATTTTTTTGCTTTACTAAAGTGATTTGTATACTTTGCTTATGCAGTTTGGGACTTTCCGGTTTGCAAGTTTTTTTATACTTTTAATTTATTTTCATAATAATTTTTTCGATACATTAGATGTTTTTTTTGCACGTTTTTTCTTTTAATTTAAAATTTTAAATTGTTTTTAGCACTTTTTCTGCTCTTCGCCAATAATTAAATATTCAGCAAACTGGTTTTCAATTCATCGAAAGGTATAGAAATTTAAAAAAGGGGGAAAAATTAAAAAATTTAAACGCGATTATGATGTAAATAGACAGAGATAACTTACGAAAGGGGTGTTGTGTTTAAAAAAAAAAAAAATTTTAAATATTGCCAAAAAGATGTTATTGCATGCGAATTTTTAGTTGTTTTACCAGTTTGCTGTTTTGCAAAATTAATTATTTAAAGTTTTTTGTCATACTATTTAATACGTTTTTATTAAGCCACATTTTTGCAAATGTAAAATTTGTTTTTACCAACTCTTAAAGGCGCCTAAATGTAGACTGTATTAAGCTACTTAATAAATTTTTGAAAGAAAAAAAATGTTGCCTACAATTAAGATGATGTCGATATTCTGCTTAAATAGCATGATTTTGATATAATTTTAGGTTCAAAACAAACATTATATATAATAATTCTTCTTCTTCTTTGTCGTAGGCACCGCTTACGCGGCAACAATAGCGCGCCACTCGTTTCTTCTTTTTTCTGTTTGGCGCCAGTCAGAAATACCAAGTGATACCAAGTCGCTCTACTATTTGTCTATTTATATGACAGTTAAACACAAGGTATTTTGATTTGCTATAATTTTTCTGATTCTTAATCTTAATTTTTATAGCTATACAAATTTTATTTAAATTTAATAAAACTCGCATCGTTTATTTATATTTTGATAAGTTAAATTTTTCATAACTACAAGTTTTACAATATTTAAACACTCATTTATGCTTGCCATAAAAATTATAGCAAATAAAGCTAGAAACAAAATTTACGTTTTTACAACACCCTTCAGCTTTGAAATGAAAATAAATGTGTTTTAAATAGAGAAAATAAAAAATCAATTAATATTTTGCGTTGTTTTGACATTTATAGGAATTCCAATTAGAGTATCCAAAGGTTTTTAAATATATATTTTTTTTTTATGAAATATAATAATAAAATATGATACTTCTCTTATGCATTTCAACAAAAAACGAATTTTCGTTTATTCACGATGTGCTATAATTTTATAGGAACTTTTAAAAGGCCTTATTCTAGTATAAAATTTCCCCACAAGCCAAGAATTTAATGAAATCCATTGAAATTTTCACCTGTAAAGAAACTGTACTCGCCTAAAGTGTTGTGTATACAAAAATTTAGCAAAAATATACGAAATATAGCAAACAATTTGCTTATTTCAATAACAAAAGATTCAGCGTTGTGCTAAGTAAATTTATTGTAAATATTTACATTGAAATATTTGCATATTTGTAAAGGTGCTGATGGATTTTTGAAAATGTTGCTAATTTCTTGATTAAACTGATGTGATTCTTCTGTTAATTTATATTACAATTGAGTTTTTGTGCCGGGAGTGATGTCTTAAAATTTGCGACTTTTTGCGAAAAATATAATTTAATAAATATTTAAACGATTTAACCAAAAAAGTAATAGATTTGATACTTTAATAAATTAAAATTTTAATTCTGCACTGCAAAGGGAAAAAATTATTTTCCTTTTAAATATTTTTCTCTTCAAATAAACTATAAATGCAGCGTTTTTCCCACATTAAATTCTCAAACCTAAGCAAAAAGGAAATGGCAATCCGTTAAAGTTCATTTATCATAAAAATGTGAACACTTAGTTTCTGCCACAAATGACTGAATCACTCAGTGTCAGTCAGAAATTTTCACTTGGTTTGCCTCGGTCGCCTTCACACTCACTCAGTCACTTACTCACTCATTCACTTGCCTAGAGTCATTTGGTCTGAGATTATTGAATTTTCGTTCAATGTGTTTTATGCCCTTTTGTTTGGGCTTTCGCTTTTTTTAATCTTTTTTTTTATATTTTTTACTTTTATTTTTACTTTTATAGCACAACTATCACAAATTTTTTGTGCTTTATTTCGCCAAAAGTCTATGTATACTGTTAAATAAAATTTTATTTGTTTATTACTTTTAGCTTACTCATAGTCATACTCGACTAATGATGATTTGTAGGTTTCCTAATAAATTGTGTGCGAAGAAATGCTTTGCTCAAATGAAAAGCTAAAAACAAATGACAATAAGTTGCAGTTTTAGCTAGGCCATAAGCTTGCTCTAATCAAATATACACTGCTGAAGTGAAATAACTAAATTTCACTTACTTTTCAAAGTTGCTATAAAATTATGGCAACTTTTATTTGTCGCATATGCACGCGGATAAATAAAAACGAGTGAGTTGGCGGTGAAAATTTTGCAATTTGGTGCATTAATAAACTTGCTATAAAATTATAGCAAATCTCAAAAATTGCAAATCAGCTTAGAATACTTAGAAAAATACAAAATACAAGTAAATATAAACATTTGATGAGTATTTCGCGATGCTATAAAATTATAGGAAGTCTGAAAAATTACTAAAACAACAGAAAAATATTATTTATGAAACTTATATACATATATATGTATAGATTTATTTATTTATTTTTATTATAACAGTTCTTATATAGTTCTGTATATGCACATACTCGTAAGTAAATATGTGTTTTCTAGGCCATTTCGAAATTTAGCAAAAAAAAATTATTATACTCTTGTTTAAATATGTTTTCATTCTTTGCTTAAATTACCTTCTCTTTCCGGCTAATTACGAGTATTTATAAATAAATATTTGTATGTTTCAATTGTTTATTGGGAAAGAATTTAAAAAAAAAATCTGGCATTCGCACACACACACACACACACACATACACATACACAAATTAAAGGTGATCGAATTTCGAGTTAAAATTCAAACAATCACTTAAAGATCTAATATTTACAACTCAAGTGTGCGAGTAAACACGAATGTATGTATGTATGAATGTATGTATGTATGCCTGTTTGTACATACATATGTATTTATAAACAGTAAATTCAATATTTCACATAATTGCTCCGAGCGTCTTGAAACAAACTGCCTCATTATTACAAACATACATAAATATGCATGAAAATACAATTTAATATACATACATACATGTACGCACTATAAATATATGTATTTATATTTAAAGGGTTTTGCTTTTGTTTTTGGTATTTTACACTCCAAATATTTGCCTTATCGTCTGCCCCAGAAAAAAAAACTGTATAAAACCACAAAAAAGTGAAAATAAAATATATGGAATATTCTGTGGTTATTGTTGTTATTTTTGTTGTTATTGCATGTTCACTTTTTGTTTCTTAACTTTAGTCTGCGTCATTATGGCAGAGCGAACGAGCAACGCGTGTGTCTACGAAATATGCGTGTTTGCTTACATACTCGCATGTGTATGTCGATATGTATTACAATAACACATAAGCATACATACACACATACGTGCATGTGCACTTCAGAGCATATGCTTTAATATTTGCTTGCCAGTTTGCCTGCTTCAGCTCCAACTACAGCTAAACAACAACAACAAAGTGCTGGCGAGCCAGCAAGCAAGCAAAAAACAAAAAGCTAAACAATAACAAAACAAAAGCGCAAATATGTAAAATACTGCAAAGAGGCCTCATGAATATATGTATATATGTATATATAAGCATAAACACGTTTGTATCTTTGCAGATATCTTCGCCAAGCAGACACACCAGCCCGTTCGTCCATCAGTGAAGGAGATGTGGAGCTCAGTTTGTCTGCGTTGTGAGTTTTTGCACACTCTTTTTGCCATTTTTGGTGCTCCTTCAGTTCCACTCATTTCTTTTTTTACAAAGTATTCTTTTTGAATTCTTGAATTTGTGCTATTTAATATGAAGGGTGTGAGTGAGTGGGTTATTTTGGGAAATATTGCGAAAAATATTGTATTAAAAAAATACTAAAAATAAATAACAAAAATAAAATAGAATAAAACAAAATAAAATAAAATAAAATAAAATGGAACAAATGAATAAACAAAATAAAATAAAAAAACTAAATAAAATTAAATTAAATTAAATTAAATTTAAAAAAATAAAATAAAATAAAATAAAATAAAACAAAATAAAATAAAATAAATAAAAATAAAATGAAAAACAAATATTAAATAAAAAAAATAAAATAAAATAAAATAAATGAAAAAAATTTAAATTAAAAAAAAAACATAAAAAAAAACAAATAATAAAAAAAATAAAATAAAATTAAAAAAATAAAATGAAGCAAAATATAAAAAAATTAATAAAAATAAAATCAAATTAAAAAAATATAAAAATATAAAATAAAATAAAAATATATAAAAAAAAAATTAAATAATATACAATAAAAGAAAACAAAATAAAATTAAAATAAAATAAAATAAAATAAACAAAGTAAAAAAAAAATATAAAAAAATAAAAAAAATAAATAAAAATAAAATTAAATAAGAATGTAAAAAAAATTAGAAAATTAAAAAAAATTAAAAATAAATGTTAAATGTTTTTTCTTTCAGATGATATGTAATGGTCTCAAATATGTTATCTCGAAAGTTTGTGATAAAAATTTCTAAATACCCCATTTTCGTTCTCGAGATGAAGCGTCTCTTTCAGTCAGTGAGTCATACTCAAAACTTCAGACGCGGAAACATAACTCAAACAATTTACAACCGATTCACTTGAAATTTTGACAACAACTTCCGAAATACAGTATCTACAGAAGTGAGTAGGATTTTTTTTACCAAAATATACCAAACAATTTTTTAGGCCAAATTCTTACCTTTTCCCTTACGGACCCGCCATTTTGTTAAAAATGCATATATTGAAAAAATCCTACGTACTTCTCTAGCTATTGCTATTTACCGGAAGCGGAAACCGTTCAACAACTTATTTAAATAAATAAAAAAATTGCAGGAGCTGTGTGTCCGGCCGTGGTTCCCGAAAAAAAAAAATTGAGACATCCTAGGGAGAATGCTGTATAGCCGCCAATTTTAAATTAATTTTTCTTAAAAAATAATTATAAGCAGTTAATTGTATGTATAATAAATGTCAAAAATCAGATTTATTTAATAGTTTTCTCGAGAAAAAATCTCAAAAAATGCCAATTTTGTGGCCTTCTATAGTGGCGTAACCACTTAATGCCTATAAGAAATGAAGAAGAAACATTTTGGAAGTTTCGAAAACAAATTTTCTAAAAATACCTAAAGCGAAGTCACACAAAAACATATACACACACAAAAATTGAAGAGAAATTTTTCTTACACACATATATATAAGTAAATGTGAAATATTCTTAACAAATTACTTCTTTGGCATAAATAAATTTTTTACAAATGATCTTATGGCCGATTTATTATTTTTGTCTTATATTATAAGCGCTAATATTCTATTTTCGACAAAGTTTCCCTTTAATTGCATTAAATTCTAATTATAAATTTTTACCTTATACTCAAACGCAAAAGAAAAATCGATTGTAGTGCTGCTTTTGCGCAATTATTTACAGCTGTTGTCTTGCTCTCAACACGCTTATTGTTGCTGTTGTTGTTGTTTATTTGTCATAAAATTGTTTTTTGCTGCGGCTGACTCGCATTTTTGTTTGCTGCTTGTTGCACGAGAAAAATGAGATCGGCGTCATATGCACAATGCACTCAAAATTTTGTTGTTGTTGTTACTACCGCTATGGGGTTTTGCTTTTCTTTATTACAATAATTTTTTGTTGTTGTTTTTTTTTTGTTTTTGTGATTTTTATTTTAATTTTATCGCGCTGACGAACGTGTTCACTTGTTCGGCGCGTTGCATGTAATTCAAAGGCGAAATATCAACAACAAATTGCTAAACACTTTATGTACATAAGTAGGTATGTATGTGTGTATGTGTGGATGTTTATTTTGCCATTTACACTTTTCTTGCTTGAAGAATGTAATAATAGTTGAGATCGTTTTATTCTTGCTTATTATTACTATTATTACTGTTATTTGCGCCTTTGTTTACTTTTTTTTTCAATATTTCTCACACTGGTTTTGCGCTGCTTTGCTAGCGTCGATTTCTTGTGTAAATAATTTTTTTTATTTATGTTTATTTTTTTTGTATGCAGTAACACTGGGACACTTTTATTTATATATTTATTTATTTATTTATGTATGTATGTATATATATTTTATCTTTATTTTATATATTTTTCTGCTTTTCTATGATTTTTTTGGTCACTTTGCACTATTTGTATTTTATTTATTTGCTGACTTTTCACAGTATATTTATTTTTTTACTTTTTCACTGCTGTAATCAATGTTGGTACTGCAATTATAGGAAAATTATGAAATTAATATGCGAAATTATTATTATCTTAACGTTTTTAAACGAAAAATTTTTTTCTACAAAACATTAAGTTTAAATCGGCATAAATTTTTGATTACTTTTACTCAAGAAAACAAAAAAAATCTTATTAAGATTACGAAAGCATTTTTTTGTATAAGTAATCAATTAATAATAAAAACTAAATAAAAACTAAAAAAAAGTCATTAAATTAGTACTAAATATATTTACATGTGAATAAATTTATATTTAATATTTAAAATTTTATATTATTTTTTAATGAATTTATTTTCTATTAATTTCATTCAAAATTTTTATATAGTCTAAGATGTGATTATAAACTCAAACAAAAAAATAATTTTTTTTTATTATTTTATGTAGAAGAATTATAGTTTTTGAAATGGGCTGTAGTTCAATAAAAATGAGAATGACAATCTTCGCCAATACATTTCTTGTATTTCATTGCCGACTTTTTTATTTTTATTTTTATTACTTCTAAAATTTAATTAAGATTTAAATAATATTTTTTTAATACATATATTTTTTTCATGTTTCTGTCAACGTTCGAAATGAAAATAAAAATATGCTAAGGGAGAAATTAAATTTTATAAAAAAGCTTTTGATAATTTATTCTAAAAAAAAATATTAAAAAAAAAAACTTTTAATTCTAAAATCTTCGTCCTAAGCCCTCTAATAAATTTTCTTTCTATTTGCCTTAAAAAAAAGTACAGAATTTTTATTTTTATTTTTATTATGTGCTTTAAAAAAGAAACCTTTTTTATAATATAAAAATATTTTGGGTTGTTATACTTATAATTATTCTTTCCTTTTTTTTTTGTTGCTTTTAAAAACTTTTTAAAGCCTTTGAAATTTTAAGCTTAATGGAGATATGTACTTACGGAGCCTTAATTACTAAAAAATTGTATTCTTTGTAAAAAAATATTAAAAAATTAGAGAAAAAAGTTTAGACCATTTTAAATGAATTCCTATGCTTTATTAAACTAATTAATTAACCTGAGTTGATGTCGAATATTTCATAAGGGGAAATCTCTGTGCCTGAAAAATGCACACTATAAAAAAATATTTCCTTTGGAATTGTTCTAGTGATATAGGGCGAAACCTTTGCAAAATTGTGGCATATTGAAATCAAACAATAACAAAAATATGGCACAGGGTTGTTTTTTTTTTTGCAAACTGTGGGATACTATGTGAAAATGTTCAAAAAATTTTAAATTAAAATATTCCGTTTTGGTTTTAATATATTTGAAAATTGTACTTTTTTTCGGTCGAAAATGGTTTTAGTGGTTACAGAGACAAAAAATTAGTTTAATTAGAGCGAACTAGATTTTACCAAATTCTTTAAAAAAAAAATTACTAAAATCCGTTAGGAAACCCTGGAAAATTAAAATGACTATTTGAAAGTTGAATTTTCGTATATATATTTTTTTAACTAAGATTTGCAGTTAAAAACTAATTTTGTTTTTTTTATACACGAGAAAAAATATTTCCTTTCAGTAGGCACAATAAGTTGTATTGAAATTTTGAAATTACGAATTTTTTTCGACACCCAAAAGATAGGCTTATTTGTGGCTCTGAAAATTTTCACTAAACAAATTTAAAAAAAAAAAAATTATTTCAGTGCAAAAAAAAATATTTAGAGCAATTTCATCAGATCTGCTTTAACACGTAAGTTACAAGTAAATTCAAGCTATAACGAATAATATATTATTTATGTTTATTATTTATTAATGTATATATTTATTTGAAAAAATTCTGAGTTACGAAATTTTTTGGATTTGCTGTTTGTTTTTCACAAAAAAGTCAATTGAAATAATACTAAACCAGTCTAGATGTGACAGCTTGGATTTTCAGGCTTGAAAAAAATTTAATCTCATTATTTCTTTTTATATCAATAATAGTTATTTTCGAAAATTTTCACTTAACTTAGTTTAGCACTTGATTTGAAAATAAATACATATTTTTTTTTAAATATTGAACGAGAATAACTCAAAAAAAATCACTATGTGTTTTCACCTAAAAAATTTCCGCTTTTTTGCTTTTATATATAAAACTCAAGTGGGTAATTTTAATACTAAATTAGTCTCGGGACAGAAAAAGAGATTTTCAGGCCTCAAAAAAAAAATTTTTTTTCCATTTTAATAGATTCTTTTTTTTTTTAACTTCCACTGTACTTTATTTGGCATTTAATTTGAGAATAATTTGAAAATACAGCATAATATAGTTAAAAATATATTCAAAAATATATACAATTCAATATTTTGCATTTGAAATTATTTCTAATTTGGAGCACCTTTGAAATTTTTGCTTTTATATACCAAAATAGAGTTAATAGTAGCAATAATAAAACAGTCTTTCTATATGTATACAAAACTTATGTTTTTAATTATAAAAATAAAACAGTTTGAGGCAAAAAAAAAAAAAAAAAAAAAAAATTAAAAAAAAAATTGAGTTTTAGGCTTCCAAAAAAAAAAAAATTTCAATAGATTTTTAATTTTTATTTTTTAAAACTTGCACTGAATTTGACTTGGCATATTTTTTCCGAATAAATTAAACATAAATTTTAATATTTTGCAGTTGGGAAAATATTCAAAAATATATATAATTCAATAATTTTCAGCTTAAATAATTTTTTATTGGAGAAAATTTGAACTATGTTGCTTTTATATACAAAAAATGTGTAAAAAAGGAAATAAGTCTGATTTTCAAGCATCGAAAAGATTTTATTTATTTAGACTTGAGACAAAAAAAAAAATAAAAATAAAAAAAAAAGATTTTCAGGTTTTAAAATTTTTTAAATTCTTTTCATTTCAATACAATTTTGCTTTAGAATATTTCACTGAGCTTCTTTTAACACCTAATTTGAGAAGAAAGTGTGCGTAGTTCAATATTTTACAGGTGCGAATGAATTTAAATAAAATAGTTCAATATTTTTTCAGTTCAAAGGATTTATTGTTTGAGCAAACTTCCAACTTTGTTGCTTTTATATGCAAAAATTTAGTTAATAATAATAATAATAATAATAATAATAACAATAGTAATAAATCAGTCTAAATGGATAAATACGATTACCAGGCTACAAAAAATTTTGATAATTTCAAAATTTAGTTCAATTTTTGTTCAACAAATTTGAGTTTTAGAAAAGTCAAATATTTTCGAATTTTTCAATTTAAAGAAGTTTAAATTTAAAGAATTTCAATATTTTTCAGCCAAACAAATTTTTTATTCGAGTGAAGTAAACTAAAGCAAGCTTGTTGAGTTCTCTGCAGATAAAGTTCAAAGATGCGATTTTCTCTTTTACAAATTTTATATCAAAGTTTTCTTTCTAATTAAATTTGATATTTAATTTTTTTATTTAAATCTTTTATTTGAATTTTTTTAAATTTTTTTTGTTATTATTTAAATCTTTTTTAAAATTTTTTTCTTATTTAAAATTTTTTTAAATTTAAACACATAATTTTATAGTTTAAAAATTTATTATTTTAAAGTATTTAAGTTTTAAAATCTCTTCGAAATTGTATTTTATAATTTTATAGTTTGAAAATTTATTATTTTAAATTATTTAAGTTTTAAAATCTCTTCGAGTTTTGAAACATATTACTTAAAATATATTTACTTAATTTAAAAGTAATATTTGTATGCCATAACCTCAAAGTTATAAATATTATTAATTTTTTCTTAGTATAAGTAAAATGACTTAGTGTCACTTTTAGCACAAAAATGAGCGCACGTGTTCGAAAAAAAAATATCAACTAAAAAAAAAACTGCATAAAACTACAATTGTTGAAGTTTATTACCGTTGTATACAAATACAGTTGGCGTTTAGAAGAATTTCAACTTCAACTAAGGCGGTCTGTATTTTCTAGCTTTATTGTAGTTTGTTCTATTATTTTTATTTAATTTTTTTTTTTTTTTGCTGAATGATAACAAAATAAAAAAGTCGTAAGCGTTTGGTTTGCTGTTTGCTGTTGGTTTATACTTAGCGCAAACTGAGTAGAAAAAAAATTCGAAACACTTTTTTACACTTGTTTCTGCCGTGGAAACAGATAACGACTTAAAGCAATTTTTTTGTCTTTCGAACAGTGAACAATATAATTAAATTTTTTATTTTATTTTATTTTTCAAAATTTTCACTTTACCCAGAGAGAAGCTACATACGGTGTGGTTTGGAAAATTGAAACGCGCGCGCGATTTCTCAACTTCACTTCTATTTGTTTATATCATGAACTTTTTTTCTACGTACATATGTGTGTGTGTATGTACATAAATACTTTTATTTATACGCTTATTTGTATATTTATTTTACGCTTCCGATACACGGCGGCACGAAAATTTCGTTTTTATTTACGCTTTAAACGCTTCGAGCTTCGAGCGGCATTCCATCCAACGTTAACGCGAGTTGAGTTCACTTTGTGTTGGAGGAGCTGGCGAAACAGCAAAAAAAAATTTATTTTCAGCAAAAATTTCGTGCAACACTACAGCTGGCGCGTTTGGAGCGACTTTATATGCATGTATATATATATGTATGTATGTATATTTTACTTGCCGTGTTTACAACAACAACTGGCGCTGTTGGTTAATTTCTTATCTCTTTTTTTTTCTTTCTATTTTCACGAAATAAACAAACGCGGCGGGGGATCTATCTTTTTCTTGGAGGAGCTTGAACTGTCGCTGCTAGTAGAAGCGTTAAAATATAAATTAAATTTAATTTTTTTCTTTTGCTTTTTTGGGAGAATAATTTTATATTTTCTTTGCTTTTAGCGACTGAATTTTATTTAAATTATTTTTTATTTCACATAAAAACTTCACACGACGAGAACGCAACAAATACGCAAAAAGCTGTGCAGTACTCGACGCCTGTTCACAGACTGAATTCATGTGCGGCAGCAGCGCGGCCTATTGGGCAGCAAGCATGCAGCAAACAGGCAAGCAAGCAAGGAAGCAGAGACCAAAACCAACACAGCAAGCACACCGACAGCTAGCTGGCAGTCAAGGGAGCAAACAGCAAGGGAGCAAACAGCAAGCGAGCGATTGTGGAAAAAACATGCTCAGCGCTCAGAGCGCGCTCCAATAGCCAAACGTGCAGCGGCATTGAGCGAACAGTGAACGAACGAAGAGCTAACGAATGGCCAGCCAGCCGTTGTGCTATGCTCGTATCTACCAACAGTCGGCTAGCTAGCTGTCTGGTGGTTGGCAGCGATAGCGAGACAGCGATGTTAACGCTTTTAGCCCCAAGCAAGCGAGACTCAAAAGAAATGCAGTCCAATCGACGAGCCAACGAGCCAGCGAGGCAGCGAAGAAGACGTCGACAGCGTGTGGAAGTCTTCGTCATCGTCATCAGTCAGCGGCAAGCACATAGAGTCAGAAAGCCAGAAGCGAAGGAAAGAACGCCGATGTTTAGCGAGCAGCTAACGAAGAAGAAGCTAGTGAGACCTGTAAATGCATTAAGAGCTAGTAAAAAGAAAAGGCAGCGAAATTCTTTAAGACACCTAGTAGACTACCAACTATCAGTACCAAAAGCAACAACAACGATGCACACAGCTCGAGTTTCTACAAACAAACGACGTACTTGTCCAATAAACTGGCTGCAGAGAGCCAAAAATGCTCACACATGCAGTCATCAAGCAGCCTGCGTTAGCGTCGCTGTAAACGTCGGCGACCAATTCTTTGACTTCGTCTTCAAGTATATGCTTCGTCGAGCTAGCATGTGAGTGAGTATCTATAAGATACGCGCCGTATACAAGTAGATGGTTATTTGGTTCATCGTTGCGCCGCCAGAGCTAGTCGAACGATTGGCTGTTTGGTCGGTTAAAAAGCGAGTAAAAGAGCAAGAGAGTGTAACGTTGTGCTCTCCGCATGGTTTCAATGCGAGACTGCAGAGTTTTGTGCACTGCATGACGCTCAACTCATATGTTGGCCACGAGGAGTCGGTGAAGAAATCAGCTGTGTGACAGTATGAGTTTGTAGTTAAAGCCGAAGTTTAGGAAGATGGCTGTGTGAGGTGAGCTGCTGCGGGAGGGAACGTGATAACCAGTATACGATGGCTTATGAATATGGCCAGTGTTGAGAAATTTCGAAGAACTCGTTGAGACTACAAGTCGCTGGGCACATTTTATTTTATTTTTTATGGTGAATAGCAGTGAGTCACATGCTGCTCTCTCTTGGACTCTGCTGCAAGCTTAAGAGCGCAAAAAAAAATACAACAACTAAGAATGTACCAACGGTAATGTAATGTATGAGGTAAGAGACAGTAAATTGTCTTCTAACTGTAATCTAATTAGATTTTGACATGCAGGGTGCAACCGTGTGTGCGTGTGTGAGGAGAGAGGAAAATGAAAAAAATACTGCTTAATAAGATTTACATTTTCCATTTTGATTGACAATGTGTTGTTAATAAAAAATAAAAATAAAAGAAGTGAACATATGCTTAAGGGAGGCGCTCTCGCCCTACTTGAAGCCTCTTATGCCATAAGGCTTTTAACAACACACGTTGTTCTTGAGGAAAGCGTTTTGAATTATATGAAAATGCTAGAGCAAGTTTCCACAAAAAAAAAAAGTAAATAAAAGATTTTTTGTATTAGAATTTAAAAAAAATAATTTTAATTAAAAAAAAAATAATTTTAATCAAAGAAAAATAATATTTTTTGGTATAATTTTTTTTCTTTGTATACCTTTTTTAAAATTTTTAAAATTAAATTAATTTTACTCATTAAATTACCTTAATCTATTCAAAATAAATTTTTTTCGCTCGCTTATAGCTCAATTCCTTTTCGCTTCCTCTCTTACTATCTCTTCAAAACTCTTTCTTAATATTATTTTCCTTCAAGCAATAAAATGCATAAATTCAGCACTCGCATTAAACATATGTTTTTCTCCTCAATAAACTTTCACAAACCAAGAAGTAACGAGTAACTAAGGACGAAATCAGCGAGTGGCGTTTACATCCTTATCTTCAATGCTGTTAAATTATTTTCTAAGCCTTTACAGTGCTCTCTGTGGTCTCTTAATTTACTAAGAGTGTTAAATTACTGTTAGTTATTTAGTAAACTAACGGTTTTATTGGGTTGAATCACAGCTGTTTTTACCGAAAACTAATACAGGCTCTAGCTGGCTTTAAGTTTTTTACACTAAAAGTCTAACTATCGTTTTCGAAAAGAGTATTCCAGTATATGTCGAAAAAAGCGTTGAATGAAAATACTCTTTTCAGCGGCTCAAAACTTCGTAGCATACGATTTGAATAGCTTTAACCAACTACTTAAATAAACTAAATGTCTGTGGTCAGAAAAAAATGTTAAAACTTTCAATTTCTGGTCTTAACAATCTCTCTCAGAAATAAAAGTCTCATATTCCGATTTTTGGTAGCTCAAGAATACCAAAAAAGCCTTTATTGTAAAGCAATTTCCTTCAAGAGAGAGTCAAAAGAGTAAAACACTAAGAAAGTACTACCTCAATAGTGAGTTTCACACGGCCTCTGGTTGTAAGGATAGCTTAGGTTAGGTTAAGTTCAATTGATCGGCTACCTGAAGAGTCTTACTTAGCCAAAGGTAGAAAATAGGATGTAAAGAAAAGTGAAAAATATTTTCTAAAAACTCAACATAAGTTTTTTTTCGCTGTAAACGAAGATATTGATTTGATTTTCTGTAGTCAGTGAGTTTTAGCAGGTTTCACAAAGAGAAGGTATTTGTGGACATAGCCATATACTGAATCACCACCCAATAGCTTTAAGTAACTAAATGAGACTAAATTCCACGAAGCTTAAACATCAATACTTGCTTTCACATAAGGATACCCTCTAGAAGTGAATACAGTATACCATACCATCTCAATCTATCCCAGTCGGTTTAAAATAGCCTGCCGTCTTTTCCTGCAACTTCCCACTCTGCTGATATCTTATAGCTCGAAGTTCTAGACATAGAGAAGTCCTAATGAGCACTAATGAATTACTACAAGAGGCTACAATATCAAACACACATCCAACCGCCTGGCGCTTTTTTAAAGAAAAAACACAGAAAATTCAAATTTAATGGGGAATGTTTATTATCATTCGAAAGAACATTCTTTGGCATTTATTTTTCGAAGATTATCACTTTCAAATGTTGGCTGTGGCTACGTCACAGATGGTTCATCCATTGAGTCCAATATTCGATGACTCGTTCGAGAATTTCGACTGGGGTAACTGGCGAATGACACGCGTGATGTTTTGCTCCAAGGCCTGAATCGAGGCTGGCTTGTTCTCATAGACTTCAGACTTTACATATCCCCACAGGAAAAAGTCTAAAGGTGTGATATCACACGATCTTGGTGGCAAAACGACCGGCCCAAAACGTGAAATTATATGCCCACCGAAATGTTCTCTCAATAAATCCATTGATTGATGCGATTTGTCTGAAGTGGCGCCGTCTTGTTGAAACCAAATGTCGCGGAGATCACGAGCTTCAATTTCAGGCATCAAATAGTCGGTTATCATGGCGCGAAAATTGTCGTCATTGACGGTTACGTTCTCACCGGCATAAGTTTTGAAGAAATATGTACCGATGATTCCACCGGCCCACAAACCACAACTAACCGTTGTTTTTTCTGGATGAAATGGCAGCTCTTGAATTTCTTCAGGTTGCTCTTCGTCGCAAATGCGGCAATTTTGCTTGTTTATATACACATTGAGCCAGAAATGGGCCTCATCGCTGAACAAAATTTGGATCGTAAACGTTGGATCTCCTTGGAACTTTTCAAGAGCACACAGAATGAAGCGATGTCGCTTGGAAAGGTCGAGCGGCTTCAGTTCTTGCACAAGCTGTATTTTGTACACTTTCAATTTAAGATCTCGTCGTAAAATGCGCCAAAGGGCTTCATACGTCAGTCCGAGTGGCTGCGAACGGCGCCGAATCGACCCTCCACGCGGTCTTCGTGTACTTGTACACTCTCAGCTACGGCCACTATATTTTCTTTACTGCGTACTGGACGTTGGTTCTCAAGATGGGTGATGATGGTGTTGCGGATAGTACGCTCAGGAGGCCGTTTATGTTGACCATAAGTTTTCGTAATGAAGTTGAATGATTTGTAAACGTCACTCAGGCGTAAGTCTTTCCATGATGAAATGCCAAACAATACTGACAGCTTGACACAACTCACGCGTGATCTGTCAAAGAAATGGCTATTGAAAGAGGTACCTCTACTTGGATCACCCTTTATATGTATACTTAGCGAGCCCTATCCGCGCAAAAAAGGTAAGCGACACTATTATCGATTTTTACTTTTTTGCACATATCGATAGTTTACAATCATATGCATCTTCTGGGAAATTTTTGTAGTTCTGGGAATTCCCGTTAATTAGTTGCAGCGGAAAGAATTAAAAAAAATTTAAAAAAAGTAAAAAAACGTTCTCCTGTAAAATTTACATTTTGTCGCTTACCTTTTTTTAGCGGTTAGGGCTCGTTATAACCATAATAGCGGCTCGTTGATTTTTTGGGGAGCATGCATCCTCAACAGATCTGACCTATAGACAATAAAGATACATCATGTGCTAAGGGTTTTTGGTGTTATTGTTTTAAGTCCCTCCAACTATGAAAATGAACAAAGACCTAAGTCGCAGCGTTAAAAAATCAGCTAGTGTTGAACCCATAAGCTTGCACAGTTTGAAAATCACTATTTAGAGATGAAATACAGATGAGGGTTTCTTCTTCTATATTTATAAAATCGCATTTGTTTGTCTGTTTGTTTTCTTGGAACTCCGAAACTACTCAGCAGATTATACAAAAAATGTGTCAGTTTGTTTCTATGGTTACCAAAAAGGTTTGAAAGGAAAAGTAAAACAAGGATGTAAGCAAGGGACTGACCATTTTTAGTAAAGGAAGGAAATGAAAACGAACCTGAAATAAAATCAAATACAAAAAAAATATTAAATTAAATTAAATTAAATAAATAAAAAGTTCACATAAAAACGAGAAACGAAAATAGATTCAATCAAATTTTATTGTGATTGATTAAAAGAATAAAAATAAAAATGAAAAAATAAAAGAAAAGAAAATAAATTAAATTTAATAAAGAAAAAATCAAATAAAGTAAAATAAAATAAAATAAAAAGAAAATTAAATAAAAGAAGATAAAAGAAAATAATATTAAAGAAAATTCTTTTACCAACAAGCACACACATTGCACAATTCATTCCACTTTCCTCACATCCATTTCAAACTCGCCTACACCATTTTTTCTTTTCCATACTCTTTGTTTGATGCTTTATTTCTTATTGCATTAATTTTCTTCCTGTTGTTCTAAGTTGATTTCATTTCATTACAGTTTTTTGTTTAAAAATAAAACTATCCACAATTAGATAGGAAAACAACAACAATAATAACAACAACAGCACAACTTATGCGGTTATAGCCGCACCAACGAAGGCGAACCAGCTAAACTGAGACAAACAAAACCGTTGGAAGTGAAAGTCCGAAGAAAGAAAAAATCGAATAAGAAAATGTATATGAAGAGGAAAATATGATGAAAAAAATAAATATATTGTATGTAATATATATGTATATATGTATATACGAGTACAAAACTCCAGCACACACGCGCTCAAGTAGTGGAATAGCAGCAACAACAGAACATTGCGGGGGCGGTTTTCCGTTTTTCAGCGCATTACACGTACCACCTTCAATACATTAGTGCGTTGCATATATATGTGTGTGTGTGTGTGCATATGTCTGTATTTATATATTTTCCTATATCAACGTGTACTATTTTTGCCTCACATTAATTTTTTTTTTCAATTTTTTTTCAGTTTTTGCTTATATTTTTGTATTTCTTTTGTTGCTGCCGCAGCAATTAGTTGCTTTGGTTTGCTTTTGGGTGGGTCGCAGTGGCTGATCCGTTTGCTGCCACTTTCATATTCAATAGCATTGACTATTCCATACCTACTAAACGCTTGCCTGTTTATATTTAGACCGTTAGTTTGTTAGTGGAGAGTAAACGAATTTATGGCGCTGCAATATATAGATTTTCGACTTGGATAAGAAATAGCGAAAAATGAAAAAGTTTATATTAAATATATGTATAATATATGTACATACATAAATACATACACAATTTGATATATATATATATAGACTCTTGCAGTTGTAGGGGTTGCACACACATTTTTCATATCTACATATATTTGTGGAAACTTTAGCTCTATATAAAAGTGTTTTGCGCAATTTTGCATATCAATTTATTTATTACTGCCTTATGTACTTGCCATTCGCAGCTGAAAACTTTGTGCTGAATATATGTATATAAATATGTTTGTATACACACACATACAGCTGTTTTCATATGGAACCACATATCCAGCTCTGTTTTGCCGGCTATGACTCAGCGAATTGGCCGAAATACCACTCACAATCAATTTGCAGCTTGAGCTCTAGAGCACATAAGTCGAGATAAGTTTCTTCTAAATTTCACATATGAAATTTTCGCGAAATCGCTTTAGACTTTACATATCCCCACAGGAAAAAGTCTAACGGTGTGATATCAAACGATCTTGGTGGCCCAGCGACCGGCCCAAAACGTGAAATTATCTGCCCACCGAAATGTTCTTTCAAAAATACCTTGATCGATGCGATGTGTGCCAATAGGCGCCGTCTCGATGTCGCTGAGATCACGAGCTTCTATTTTAGGCATCAAATAGTCGGTTATCATGACGCGATAACGGTCGTCATTGTCGTTTACGTTCTCATCGGCATATTTTTTGAAGAAACATCGACCGATGATTCCACCGGCCCACAAACCACACCAAACTGTTGTTTTTTCTGGATGAAATGGCTGCTCTTGAATTTCTTCAGGTTGCTCTTCGTCCCAAATGCGGTAATTTTGCTTGTTTACGTACCCATTGAGCTAGAAATGGACTTCATCGCTAAACAAAACTTGGCTCGAAAACGTCGGCTCTTCTTGAAATTTTTCAAGAGCCAATAGAGCGAAGCGATGTCGCTTGGGAAGGTCGAACGGCTTCAGTTTCGTACTTAAGCTGTATTTTGTACGCTTTCAATTTAAGATCTCAACGCATCAAGTTGTTTCATACGTCAGACCGAGTTACTGCGAACGGCGCCGAATCGACTCTCCACGGTCTTCGGGTACACTCTCAGCTACGGCCGCTATATTTTCTTCAATGTGTGCTGGATGTGGTCTATTCGGTCGAAAATAGGTGATGGTGTTGCGAATAGTACGCTTAGTAAGCCGATTAGGTTGACCATAAGTTGAGCGAAGCGCGCAAAACATATTCTTTACAGAACGTGAATTTTCGTAATAAAATTGAATGATTTGTAAACGTTGTTCAGGCATAAGACTTTCCATAATGAAATGCCAAACAATACTGACAGCATGACACGACTCACGCGTGATCTGTCAAAAAAAGGCTTTTGAAAAGGGACCTCTACTTGGTTCACCCTTAATTTTAAATAATTGAATTTTTTTTATTTTATTTTAATAATTATTCTTTATTTTGCTTTATTTTATTTTTTTGGTTTTAATTTTAATCTATTTCATTTTAGTTCATTTTCCTTTAACTTTTTTTTTTATATTTTTATCATATTATATTTTGTTATTTTTTAAATTTAATTTTTATGTATCTAGTTTATTTTTAATTTTAACAGAATATTGTTTCTTCAGTGAATTTTTTTAAATTAATTTTATTTAATTCTTTTATATTAATTTTGTTTTTATTTTTATTGTATTTTTTATAAATAATTTTTTCTATTGTATTTTACTATAGTTTATTTCATTTGGCTATAATTTTTATTCAAAACAAAAAAACTTATTGTTTAGGGGCGTGTTCATCTCGAGACCACACCCATTCTGGAAGTACCTATTTACTAGACGATTTTTTGGCTATCCTACACTCAAAATCTTCACCTTAGCACAATACTTTCGCATTTCACATGACTTTCCTTTGGTGACCTGTGTGTCAGAACAACCCTCGATTTGGCACACAACTACAAAGTGAACCATGTGCACACCTCAGGCATTCTCGTTTTACTTTCGTGCTTCAACGCTATAAATCTTTTGTCTACCTACTTTTGCACCTTTGTCTTTAAGATTATATTTGTTTTTGTTTTTATTTTTCGTTTCATTTGTTTTCCTTGTTTGGCTCGCCTTGCGCTTCTCATGTGCCTGACTGTCAAGTCTGTTTAACCCTTTCAATTTCTTACAGCAGCATTAAAGCAAATCATTTGAAGCGATCATTTCATGCATATTCACTGCGCGCCGAACCTCAGTTACCAATATATATATATATATAACTATATATATGTATATATATCTAGCACACAAACATACATTGTTCGGCCTGAACAATAAGGAGGTATGGCTGAACTCTTTCGCTTGCCTTAGCTCAAACTTGGCTCGCACGAATCCCAGTGCCCATTGAGTTCAAAAGCAATTGTGTACCTTACCACCCTGTTGCCGCTCCTCAGAGGCTAGTTCAGCGCTACGCCGTCACGGGCTGCCCTGTTTTGGTTTGGTTTTGGCTTTGCGCAAGCGCGCGTGTGCACACCTCAAAGCCTTGAAGTTGTCAGTTTCAGCTTTGCGTTTATTTTGCACTGATCACTATGTGTTCAGCGGTGTGTATATTTGTATGTTCGTATGTATGTTTCGTGAATTTTACTTGTTCCTTTAGACTTTACCTAGATTTCATATTTCATTTTGTTTTTATTCTTTATAGCCATATTTATACATATATACATACATATATTTCCAGTTCAGAAAGGAAGCATTTAGTGTAGCTGTAAGGTTATTGCAACAACACCAACAAAAAAACAATAGCAGCAACAATCCAGTTCGTGACTGATCGCAGTGTTAAAAGGGAACTTTGACTTGGTCTACGAATGTGGCGAATGTGGTCTTTGTATGTATGTATTACACATACATACATATATGCAACTATGATTAAAAGAGAAGAAAATTTTAATTTGAAGGTATTTTCTTGAATTTTGAATATAACGGGATCAAAATAATGCAAAATAAACTAAAATAAAATAAATTCAAAAAATAAAATTAAATTAAAAAAAAATTATTAAAAAAAAAATAATAAAAAAATAATAATAAATAAAAAATAAAAAAAATAATAAAAAAAAATAAACTAAAATAAAAAAAAATAAAAAAAAATAAAATAAAATAAAATAAAATAGAATAAAATAAAATAGAAAAAAATGAAAAAAAAATTACAAAAAAAAAATGTAATAAAGTAAAATAAAAAAAATGGAAAAATAAAATAAAATAAAATAATTTAAAATAAAATAAAGTAAAATAAAATGAAATTAAATTAATAATATAAATAATAAAATAAAATAAAATAGAAAATATAAAATGAAAAAAAAAAATAATAATAATAAAAAATAAAAAATTAAATAAAATAAAATGAAATTAAAAAAAAATATATAAATAATATAAATATATAAAAAAAATGAAAAACGAAAATAAATATAAAATGAAAAAATAAATAAATAAATATATAAATTAAAATAAAATAAAAATATATAAAAAATAGAAAAAAAAAATTAAAAAACAAATAAAATAAAAAATATAAAATGAAAAAAAAATAATAATAAATAATCGAAATAAAATCAAATAAGGAAAAAAATATAAAATTAAATATAAAAAAAACAATTAAAAAAAAATTGAAATAAAATATAATAAAAATAAAAATAAATTAAAAATAAATAAAAATAAATAAATAATATATAAGAAAAAAAAAAAAAAAAAGTAAAATAAAAAAAAAAAATAAAAGAAGGAAATTAAATAATAAAAAAATATGGTCAAATAAAATAAAATAAAATAAAATAAAATAAAATGAATTGAAATATAAATAAAATAAAATAAAATGAATCCAAAGTATCAATTGTTTCTTATATCCCAGAACACATCAGCTCTTTTAAGTATTTTTGAATACATTTTCAATTTCTTTTTTACATACATAGCAATCACCTTTTGAATGCAAGAAAAATTTTAAGCGACTAACAATCGAAAATATTGACCATTAATTGTGATTTTCTGACAGCAAGCATAACCGGCACTTTAAACGGCGCTGCACTCTCTGTCGCCTCAAGGTGATTTATTCACTTAACTACCGGCTTTTTGGATGTATACTAACAACAACTACACATATAAAATATACAATGACAATTGCAGCAAAAAAGCACATTTTCATACATTGTTGCTTGACAATACTCGCAATAAAAAGCAAAAATAAAAAATTACAACAACAGTCACTTAAAGCACATACACACACACAGCATCAGTTTGGAAACTTTTGGTTTTACTTAGAACCGGTTTTAAATGATCGGTCAGCAGACGATGACAACGAAACCGCATGTCGCGTTAAGATATGCTTACCTACGTACATATGTATGTACATATGTGTATAGGTAAGTATATAGCATATGAAACTAGGTTCTGTTCTTACTATGTGTCAACTAGCCACAAGCCAACCAACGCATTTGACTCAGTAACCGATGCCATTGTCGTTGACTCCACTGGCTGGCTGCCTGCCGGCCTGCATGCATTACGTTTCAGCAGCATGCAACTCACTTTATTTACTGCGCTTGTCTCGCCGTCGTCTCTTGCCGTGGTTATCCGTTCCCCGGTTAGAGTCACCGCGCCGGTTTGGTGATCGTTAAGAATATGTTAAATAATTTTTTGTTTCTGTATTCATTGCTCGTTTATGTGTGTTTTCTGGCATATTTAGGTGCTTGGCTGAAGCTTTTTTGCATAAATCCAACATATGACGACTAAGACTTTTTGCGCTTGACGACGACGGATTTGAGCTTCGAGTTGTGTTTCTTTTTCTTCGTTTGCCATTGCTTCGTAGTATTGTGTCACCAGTGGAAGCTATATGTTTCTCTTTATGTATAAATGTATGATTTTGTGTTTGCAAAATTAGGTTTTTGTGAAAGTGATCAGTAAGCTGATCTCCTCGGCGTAGTTGATCATTATTCCTTTCTTTCTCGTAGTAACCGATTACTTTTTCATTCGTATTATTTAGTTGGATGGGGGAGAAATATTAGCTCGTTTCATGCTCACATAATATAATGAGCCTTCCGCAATCTTTGGGCTTACTCGATCAATAGAAGATCGGTTCCAGAACTTTACTGGCTTTCTCCCACCTAAATTTGATATTTTCTATGTGACAATTAGCCTTATTCCACCTAAACGGGACATCTCTAAGATCTTATAAATATAAATGGTTCTTTTCATGGGGTTACAAGTCACTCTTTCATACAGCATGCCATTTATTGCCGAAAAATCGCTTTTAGTAAGTGCTCTCTCTCGCTCTCTCTCTCTCTCTCTCTCTCTCTCTTAATAACAAAAAGAGAACATCGCAGTCATAAACCTGAGCCTGTTTGTTTAAAAAAAATTGTTGGAACATGCAAATCTTTGCGTCCACAGTGACAGCTCACAACATTCGGGTCTCCCTCTATGCGCGGAACCCATTTTTCGACTAACTTGGATGGACGAACACGCTTTGGGTTTTTGCAAAGTTCGGGGCATCCGATTCCGTTCCCATGTTTATTTGGGTTTTATATGATACTCATTTTTTCTCTGCCCACTTACGATGTGAAGTCGACCAAGTAACCTCGTAGATCTTTTCACGCTGTCAATGATCGATACAGCCAAACTCAGACCATTCTCTTAGGATTTGTCTTCGAGTACAATTTACGGTCTAAAATTATGCTTCTAAACTGCTGAAAGTCAGTGAAAGGGTTTCAATGAGAGACGTTTAGTAAAAAAATCGACAGTCTCTTTTAATAGGTTCATTTACCAAGGAAGTTGAAGCTTATACTAGGTGATTGCGGACAGCGCCGTTACTTCATAGAGTTTTTGGTTTGGAGACTTCTCCTCAAAAATACTTGGTGTTAGGAAATTTGATTGTTGAAATACTTGAGAGTTCTTCGTAGAAAGTCCTGCATAAGTTCTAAGAACGATGAAGAGGAAGAAATTATCTTTTACGCCCTACCTTGAACAGAGCTAAGTTCAGACATCTGCTGGCTGCTCTTCGATTAGTCTTTGGTTATTTCTACAAACCAACAAACGTTAAGGTAAATAACCCAAAAAAAAGTTATGACAAAATCGGAGGGGACAGTGAAGATCGGGAAAGCAATTCTCTGCTCATGAGCGGAAATTTAGAACGTCTAGTCGGTCCTTTAGTCTTGTCAGTCCTAGTGTCTTGAGGTAACATAGTTTTAGTCTTTTTAGATAACCTCTGGTCGAAGGTCGCCTGTGAGATCTTAGCCATTTAGTTGAGGCCCTGTGTGAAACTATGAAGATCTCAATCAGTGTTCTTACAGTGTTCTCTACTGAATGAAATTATCCATTTAATGGGTAGCTGGTATAACCACAATTGGACTAAATATACAAAAGAGAGCTCCAGTTGATGCCTATAGCATCGTCTTCGTTTCACAAGCTTCTCATAAAAACCTCTTACAGATGAGAAAAGTTGGGTTAAACTTTTTGGGATAAGTTTTTAACTGACTTAACCTAACCTAAAAAAAAATTTTGTGCTCCCTTTGACTCGCCATTTAACCTTAGAGAGCATTGAGAGAGTAGATGGGCAGGGCTATAGAGACTATGAAGCGGAGTTAGTAAACTTCTCTTAACAGAAGGCAAGGAGAGAAAGAGAGATACTTAAGTAATTTCAATCTTTCAGTGACTAATCATGCTATATTAAATTATATAATTAGTATAAATTTAGTTTAAAAGTGTATTTTTTTCGGCAATCTCCGCTTTAATGCAATTTTTTAACTTTTATATTATATTTTTTTAAATTTTTTAAATTTTTTTTTTTTTTTTTTTTTTTTGGTTCGAAATCGCTTTAGCTGTCTCCTCTATATATTTGCATACATGACTTTGTTGTTGATTTTTTTGCTCTCAATATTTTTTTTTTTTGTTTTTTATTATTTTTTTTGCACATTTTTCTTGCCATTCTAGTTTTTTTCACAAATGGCCTTCGTCAAGTCAAGTTGATTTTGCTGTTCAGGCAAATTTATTTAAGTGGTTTTGTTTTCGTTTCCTTTGTTGCCTTTATTTCAACTACAGTTTTTTTTTCAATTTTTAATTTTTTTTAAGCGCATTTTAATTTGTTTCTTTCTTTAACTACTATTTTAGCGCTTATTATTTTGAGTCTTGGTTAATATGTATAATAAAATTGTTAAAAAAAAAACAGCATATGTTCAAATAGTTCAATACAAATTTTGAAATTCAGGTAGCTTATGTTTGTTTAAATATTTTTTAAAATATATTATTAATTTTTATATATTTAATCTTTTTATTTTTTTTTATTTTTTATTTAATTTTTATTTATTTATTTATGATTTTCTTATATTTTTTCAGCTCAACTGCAGTCAGTTAGCTCCAAATATAATTGAATGCTGTGCTAATAACGGTATATATATAAGTTGGATAATTGTATAATAGTAGTTATAATGGTAAATTTTCATATTTGCATATTTTTAGCATACTAGTATATTCACTTATGCATGCATGTATATATATATATATATATAGTTATAATTCTGACACACACCATTCAATTACACACCTTTCGAAAAAGCTAACGAGTCTCTATTGTCTCCATATGAGATTTATTATAATTATTTAACAGTTGTTATAACTGTGGTTTGAATTCTTATACATATTAACAGTTATAGCAATGAATCAATGTAGTCTTGTATGTATAGGTGTATTTATATGCTTATATTTCATAATGAATTTGGCAAATTCTGTTTGGTTTGAGCACATTTAGATGTCTTAAGAGCCATAAAATTAAAAAAAAATGATAAAAAAAAATTTAAAAAAAATTTAAAAAATTATTTAAAATATTAAAATAAATAAAACAACAAAATTTCAAATATCCAAATTTTTATTTCAATATTTAAACACCATAAATACACATATACCTGCATAAATATAATATTAGTAAATTTTATATAATTTTTTTTTAATATAAAAAATAAAATAAAAACCGAAAATTACTTGACCTAATTTTGGTTCCAAAGGCAATTAAGAAGTTAAGAGGGTTTGAAAATTTAAAAATTGTAAAATATGTTTAAAATATTCTCCAGAAATTTGCAAATCGATCGGAGTAAAATTGTAAGAGATAGACACTTTGGAAGTTCCGCCCATCAGGTCATGTCTGTGTCAATTTGAAACTTTTAACGCGTTTATCTAAAAACTCTATTTTTTAAGTCGGTGTACACGATTTCTCGAAAATTTATAAAGCGATTTTGTTCACACACGTCTTTGTAATAACATTATTTAGTCATTGAATGAAGGATTTTTTTTATTACAACTAATTTTTTCCGGAAAATTTGATCAAAAAATGTATTTTTTTTGTTCAAAGTCTGTCAAAAATTCAAATTTTACTTTTTTGTTTTTTCCTTCGTCCTCCAATAACGAAGGGGTTTTATCCATGTACTAACGAAATATTTTTGGTTTTTTGATTTTAGTTGAACCAATAATGAGTTATACTGTCCACGGCGAGAGTATTTTATTTTGAGACGTCAAGAGAGATTAGATACCGACGTCAAGAGAGATGAGACGTCAAGAGAGATGAATAAAAATTTCACAAAATACTGTTTATGGTTTGAATAAAATATATGATTGTATATGTATAAAAAAATAGCGAAAATTCCTTTTTGTTAACCTCTGAAACCCACCTAACCCCTTAATTTATTGTGAATTGAACCAATCATGCTTCTCAATAATGCAGCGGGGTTTTCAAGACAATTGCACTAAAGCTACAACGAAAAGTTTTATAAGCTGTTTCACCTGAGAGAGAGAGAGAGTAAGTTTGATCACCCTTATTGATTATCCCTTCAACGCCAGCGGGAATCGAGTTCCTACTGGCCAACGTTTATCCGCGCTCACGTTTAAGTTCCCAACGTTTCAAAGGATGTGTTTCATGATCCCTGGGATTAGCCAGCAGAAGCGGTTGGATGATGTCAGAGTTGCTTATACATAGATGTTCTTACTAGAGCTCCAGATACCCGGGTATGGAGCACTCTCATTGCTCAACTGCTCGGCAGGACAAAAAAATTTCAATTTTGTTTATCAAAGTTTCATTGGCGTTTTAATGATTTTTACACTTTGCATAAATAAATTTAAAATTATTGAAAGAAATTCTAGGAGAAAGCTAAAAAATGTTGTCAAAGTACTCGAAATGCTCGTAAACAATTTTAAAGGATTGCATCTTCGAGAGAGTGTAACCAATCTCTAGTGAAACCTAATAGCCTTTGCAGCTGCTGTTTCTCTCCATCCGCTCCCTGAGATTTATCCTCCATCTTGCTATTGCTTAACAAGCTTTTGGTTAGTTCCAATCGAAAATTTTGATTCAGTGTCTTTCAATTTTGAATTTTCAATGTTAAGTTTTTTTCACTTCGCTTTTGAACTTGCTTAAAAATATAGTTTTTTTTAAGCAGAAACACCTACCTGATCTTCTCTTCTACTCTCAATTCAAACAACCCACACAGAAAATGGAATTTCACTATCAAAGCTAACCCATCGTCCAAGCTAGCCGGTCCGACTGGTAAATGTGCGTCGAGCAAAAAAATTAAAACAAGCGAAAATCAGTTGAAAAGCAAAAAAAAAACACCATAAAGAAGAGAATAAAAAATTAAAAAAAATAAAACCAAAAACAAACAAAACAATTAAAATGAAATAATTTCGCAAAAAATCGATCGCTTAAAGACAATCGCCAGCGTTGACGACATGTTGGCAGACGACGTAACCACATTTATCACATGGTGAACCGGCTTTTTTGTACAAATCTTGGCGATGATCGGTAAAGTTGTGCTTTATTTTTCCTTTTGTGGTTACCATTTTCGAACTCAACACTCTTTTTGGGCAGCTAAAATTGCCGCTCACTCCTACTGCTCGAATGCTCACTCTCTGAGTTGGTATTGAGATGAGCGCAAACAACTCTTCGGCTGCAAGCAGCGCATTAAAACGTCGTTGGAGACTAAGCTAAAGCTCTATATTTTCTTTCGAGCTGTCTTTTTTACAACACTCTTCGACACTCTTTCTTCCTCTCAAATCATTATCTCCTCTCACATTTCTTGATCATTTTAGTGGTCTCTTCGTCTCAGTGTCTCTTCCAAGCGCTTGCATTATTGAGCTCAAAGTATGCAGAAGAAATCTTCACCATCGTTGTTGTGCTACACATTCCGTAGACGGCGCGACGAGCTGCTGATGCTGCTGTTGAACCAGTTTTCTTTGAAGCATTTGTCGTTTTGTCTTCTTCGACGCGAGCAGCATTCTTTGTCATTGCCTTAGCTGCTGGCTACAGACTGCTGACTGCCGATTGCTTTACTGAAAGCCACGTTTATTTGAAGTCTTTGTTTTTGTTTTTATATATGTACTAATTATATATACATACGTATTCTTGCCGGTCTCAGGCTGGTTATTCCAGTTAGATGCTTTGTCTGCTGTGAGCAAGATCGGTGGTTTTGTTTTTGTTAGCGTTGTGCCTCACACAGTCGTTCTAGAATTTTATTCTTTCATTTTCTTTTGAGATTGTTCTTTTTTTCAATTTACTCTTCCGCATACGAGTATGTGTCTTCTTATAGGACCATGCGTATCATTTCAAACCCGGTTTATCGGTCTCATTAATATTATTGGATTTTTTTGCTTGCTCTGAGCGCTTGCCAGAGAGATAGCTGTAGAAATGGCGCACTCTGACTTTCGATCTCACTCGATGCCTCTCTCCTCTCTCTCTCTCTCTCTTAATCATTTCAACAGTAAGAGCATATTCGAATTGTGTGAGTGTAACGAAATTTATTTGCTATTAATTTAACTGTTCCCACTTTGGAAGCTCTTTTAAATATTTTATAGAGAAAATACTCAATTCGAGTGAATAATTGCATGAGAGGGTGAGTTTAAGCGCAAATAACTGTACATATGGCATTTGAGTTACATGTTAAAAGCATTTTCGGAATCTCTTAGCTTCATGAGGAGTGTGATAACCGAAGTTTGAAAATATCAAAAATTCCATCATTTTCAGAAAATCTATAAAATTATAGTTTTTTGTTCTTTTTCAGGCAGAAGACGTTACCGAGAGTTGAAGAGGGAAATGCATTTACAGACAGAAAAACAAAAAGACGACGAAATGCTTGAGTATGAAAAGTTTGAGAAGCTGGCCGACGGAGGGGACGATCAAGAGCATACTCATGTGGGATCCAAAGAGGTGATCTAGTGACCGATATCCAAAACATCCTTACTTTATGTTCTCCAGCCTGCTCAATGACAGTGAATGTGAAACACACGGTGGTGGTGAACTCGATGGAATAGACGTTCCAGAAATCGGCTATGTAAGATCCGCGAATAGTGATTGCCCGCTTGATAGATAGTTTATCGGACGAGCTTTTCAGATATGGTGACGAAGAACGAAAAACGTGTTTACATTAGCCTCCTTGCAAAATTTCGACGGATGAGCGTATGCTTGACGTTTGAAACCCCAGGGTGCTCTTCCCAGCACACAAAGTTAGGAATCCTACAAACTGCGCCAATTAACGTGGAAAAAGCCTCTTAAGTATCGCCTACATGGTACTATCGAGCATTCTATGTGAAGGATTAAAGCTAAACGTCAACAAACTATCTGGAGCTGATCCGTTTGCCCTCAAACTTGCAAAAACCATCATTGAACAGATAACCACCATTCTTCAAACATCAGAGAAGCCCCGTGAAAAACGAATCGACGCACTTCACCACTTCGTCAGCAAGAAAATATGGGGCCTCTATGGTGCTATGTCAAAACTCATAGGAGTGTTCCAGCTGATGATATCGTCTATCAGCGCGAACGCTTTCTCTTGACTGAGAAATTGAAAAGTCTCTCGGCGAACTCTATAAGTGGCTCATCATCTCCCTCTACGTTGTGTGTAATATATCCCACCTCTTTGCAAGCCCCCTTAAATCAACTCATCTAACTAACATTCCTCTGCTTTTCGTCCGATCCCATCGAAACAGCTCGTTTCCAGGATCTCTCGTTGGATGATCTCGACAAGGGGGAGATTTCTTTATATGATAAATATATGAGCTTTATGACATGTCTGGTGAAATTGACAGAGTTAACGGCTGCGGAAGCTAGGTCCTGCTTTTAAAGTATTAGAAGCAGCTACCGCTGGTGAAATCAGAAAAAAGGGAAGACTTCGACATGGTGGGAAGGTAAAGAACCTGTTTTTGTTGTTATTGCAACGGCTGAGCCAACCCCGTCTAGGGTAAAGCAAGTCCAGTTTTAGTCATCGAGGTCATCTAACGGGAGGCCCAGGAAATGTGCTGTTTCGACGGGTTCGAACCAGAGAGAGAGAGAGGGGTGTTAGATTAGTCGTGTTTAGTGGGCATGCAAAGAGATGGTTCGTGTCGTGCGAGGATTCATTGCATGCGGGACAAGTGTTGGGTATGTCAGGGTCGAGACTGGATAGGCAGGAATTAAGCCAGCTACAGTATCCAGATCTTAAATACTACTTTAATAGTCAAGCAGAAGATTTCAGGACCTCTTGGAGTCTAGTTCATCCTTTTCCTTTTCTCTCACATTTTCTCCGGCTACAGATAAATGCCATTGAAAGGTTCTCACTCTAAAATCTGAAGTCTTCACAGCACTTCGTTAACTTGGTTTAAAAAGCAAGTACCGTTAGTGAGTTTTAAAGTGTTTTCATATCAGTTGCGAGAAACTGTAAAGTTACTGAAAACTCCAAAACTCTGCATGCAATTACCAAATGTATGTTTCTTTGCCTTAAATATGCATGCGCGTGTATGTGAGTTACTGAAAAATACATTTTTTGTATGTATATATGTCTGCATGCATGCGAGAGCCCTCATCGTCGGTCGGACAACAGTGCGTATGAGTAACAGCTATTGCACTAATTAAAAAGCCCGACAAAGGATGCAACTATTAAAATGTGAAAGCACATCACAGTCCGACACAAACACAAACACATTCAGAAATATTTAACAGCGTTCATGGGAGTGTAGGTGTGTGTGTGTGTGGTTTGTTTATGTTGCTTGCGGAAGTGGTAGCCAACAAAATTATTATAAAAGCCAACGTCAACGGCTACAATTGTATATGTCAACACACATGCACACACACACACACACATCCGTACACCCACACACATACGTATCCACGGCACGTTACACTTCAAAGTACTTTATATGGCTGCCCAGCAGTTCGTTGGGACAGTTAAGCCGCCAGGCTGTCAACCGACCGACCCGCCGACCAGTCAGTTGGCCACAAACTAACCTTCAACGCGGCGACTAAACACTCAAAGCTTACGAAAAGTAAAAAAAAGAATTAACAACAACAACAACAACATTGACATAACCAAATATAAAGAAATGTAAAATTGTTGCCACAAAATGAAAAAGGGGGGACTAAAAGTATAAAATGAAGCCAAAAATCCGACAAATGTTTGGAAAATATGGCGACATAGTGATGGTGAGCAATGTTAAAGAGTAACGGCGGTTGGTGGTGTGGTAGGAGGAGAGAAAGTAGTAGTTTTAACATGTATACATAGATGGGCACAGTAGCGAAAGTATAAAAAAAATTAAAATAAAATAACATAAAATAAAATAAAATAACATAAAAAAAAAATAAAAAAAATAAAAAAAAATAAAAAAATTAAAAATAAATAAAAAAATTACTTAAAAAAATTATTTAATTAAATAAATTTAAAAAAAAATAACATAAAATAAAAAAAGTAAAATAAAATTAAATTTAATTTAATTAAACGAATAAAAAAAAAATAATTAAAATAAAAAATAAAATAGAAAAATAAAATAAAAAAATAAAAATAAAATAAAATAACATAAAACAAAACAAAAAAAATAATAATAATAAAATAAAATAAATTAAATTAAAATAAAGTAAAATAAAAAAGTAAATAAAATAAAATAAAATTAATTAATTACAAAAAAATTAAAAAAATAAAAAATAAAAATTAACTAAAATAACATAAAATAAAATAAAGTAAAATAAAACATAATAAAATAAATAAAATAAATAAAATAAATAAAACTAAAATAAAATAAATTGAAATAAAATTAAATAAAATTTTTATTATTCATGTTAGCTGCAAATATATTTTTACAAAAGGAAAAAAAATTCAGCAAAAGTAAAAAATGTAAAAAGAATTACATAACTCGATTTACAAAGTAAAATAATCTCAAAATATAATGTAAAACCCGTATTTTATATGGTTTGTCCCCTCACATTCATATGTTTTAAAAATATCACAAAACTTCAAATTTTCATTGTTATAAAAGTAACTTTTTGTGACGCGCTGTACTTGACTTAGTGCAATGACTTTCACTTGGCTCCCAACTGACTCCGGTCGAGAGTCAATAGCGTATGGCACAAGCGGTTGGTGGCACGAGTTGACACATTGTCACGCATGTGTGGGTGACATTTTCCTTTGCTGGTTACTCTGGTTTATTTTTTTGTTTCTATTTTTAGTGGAAATTTTTTGTCCTCTGTTGTAATTTTTGCGTCCACTCATGTTCTCCTCTCAGTCCCAAATTTGTTTACACTCGACTACCGTTTTGTACAACATTTTTTCTCCAAATATTGTACTCAACATGCAATACGACGCACTTGCGGCAGCAGGCTGTTGCTCACGGTAGTTCCCTTTTGTCAATGAATGATTTGCTTACTTGCTTGTTGTTGTTTGACTGTCGATTTTTGCCTCTAGATGCATCATTTTTGCTTTGGTTACCCCCGTACTACTTGCCATCATACAACAAAATGCCTCTGCTACACCCCTTTTCACTACATTTGACCACCTTTTTCGACTTTTTCCTAGCTTTTATTCACTTTTCACTCTTTTTTTGGCTTTTTTTATTCTATTTATTATTTAGCATTGTTGCTGTTATTGTTTTTGTTTTTCGACCCGCAAGCGATTTTTTGGCGACCTCTATAACAACACAAAATATACACCCACTTTCAGCACGGCATACCCACCACATATAGGCATACACACATACACCCTCAATCCGCCTATTCATTTTTGCATGAATGGATTGCTTGCTGTTTGTTGTTGTTGCTTTTCTTGTTGTTGGTTGTTTGCGTATGTGTGGTTTGGTTCTTTGGTTATGGTAATCGAATTTCAAATTATTGCTCGCGGCTCTTGCGACTTGTGCTGTCGTTGACGAACTTATTTTATCGTCAATTTAAACGCGTTTCGGCTGTTTTTTTTTTTGTTTTGCATAGAAGAAATTATTTCGTTGCCTTTAAATTTGTTGTTGTTGACTGTTAAGCTTAGTACTATTGAAAAAGAAAAATTCTTTGAAAAAATTATGGAAAAACTATTAAAAAAAGATTATAAAAAAATTTGTAAAAAAAAAAAAATTTTGAAAAAAAAATTTGGAAAAAAAATTAAAATTTTTTTTTGAAAAAAAAAAAATATTAAAAAAAACTGAAAAAAATTTTGAAAAAAATAAAAAAAAATTTTAAATTTTTTTGAAATAAGTTTTGGAAAAATGTTAAAAAAACATTTTTGTTACTAGTGATATAGCGGTAAATGGAGTTCCCTATATTTCAAATTCAGCGCCATCTATAGGTACAATTTCATAGTTAGCTGTCTTTTCTTTTAAATATGTTTAATTAAATAAGGAATTTGAATTAATTTCATGTCAAAATATATGCCGATTTAGCTCAATTGATTTGCATTTGTACTCTTAATTTTAATTAAATCGGGCTGAAAATATTGATTATAGTGACATTTCGACTACGGCTCCATCTAACGATGAGTATTTCCGCGCCAGCGACACCTATAGCTCTGATTTTTAACTAAAATGCAACTCTCTTTTTCTGTTTTTTTGGAAGAAGTTTACGAAAAAAAGACTATAAAATATTTATTACTCGAACTTATGTGAGATAAGTTTAAAAGTGACAAAAATATTACAGAAGAAATATTATTTCATGACAAAGAAATGTATGTAATGTACATGAGACGTTTATATAAGAAAATTACAATAAAACACGCCAGAGGTCGCAATGAACTTTTAATTTATTTTTATACATTTTAGAGACAATAAAATATTACTTACATGAAGCTGATATACATAGATGCTGAGCACAATACTTCAAAGCGTTGCCTTGATATTAGCACTGCAAAGAAAGGAAAATTAGGAAAATTAAATTTGAAATAATTTAAATTATATTTGAGAAAAATATTGATTTTTTTTCTAGTTTAAATGCATTAAAAATAATCGCTTAAACCTTAAAAAAAAAAGCACCAAAATATCTGATCTTAAGCGGTGAGGATACTAATTTTCTTTAGAACCATCCCGAAAAACGTTCCAGAATCTTTCAGAACAGTACGGAAATATTTCCTATCTTTTTTGAAGCACGTTCGAAACTTAATTCGAAAATTGATTTTCGTAGTCAGCAAGCGATTCGAGCTTAGTAGTTAAGTGTCATTTTTGATGTCGCTTCTACTATTTTAGGCACTTCTTCATGTTTTGTTTCCAGCACTTCGTATTTGAGAAGACTTCGGAATTGCTTCGGTTCTTTTTCAATAATAATTCCAAGTGTTTTCGAATTTTTATTTTATTAATGAAATTTTTGAAGGTCAAATCGTATGAATTTCAAAACTTTTTGTGGCTTACTCCACATAAATATTTTTACAAAATAAAATTTTCAAACTACTACCAGCCAAATTTAGGCATCAATTACGTATTATATAACAGTATATTCTAATATTGTGTAAGGAAAAACGAGGTTTTTGATGACATTATTTTTGGAAATTGATTTTGAATTATTTGGGTATCACTTTGCTATAATTTTTCAAAAGCTGTGGTTTCACAATATTTCGTTACCATTTCTACCAGTTCACTTTTGAATTATTTGTGCATCACTACGGTATAATTTTCAAAAAGCTGTGGTTTCACAATATTTCGTTACCAGTTCGAAGATATTTCGAATTGAGTTCGAAGCAGTTTTGAATTATTTTGGCTTCATAAGGTATAATTTTTAAAAAGCTGTGGTTTCGTAAAATCTCGTTACCAGTTCGAATATATTTCGGAATTATTCCGGAATTGAATTCGAAACACGTTTGAAATCAACTCATTACTTTGTTGCTACTTATTTTACAACCATTGCGAGACTAATTTTACTTCATATCAGACTTATTTCGAGGTTAGGTCTTTTCAAAAATAGTTCTAATAGATGTTTACACTTCAGTTATACAGAAAATTAGTATAATTCTGAAAATATTGTTGGAATAATTCTCTAGCTTTTTGGAATTAATTTTGAATATCTTGGGGGATCAGTTTGACATTGTTGCCGAAATAGTTAGAAAATATTTGGTTATCAGTTTGACTACATTTTGGAATTATTACGTAGTGAGTGAGCTTATACTTCTTGACTGGTTGGTAACTACTTATTTCGAAACCATTTCGAGACTATTTTAATATTATTTCAGCATTTAATGCGGCATAATTTAGGGATCATACTAAAACTAAAGAGGAAATATATCAGAAAATCTATATTTACGTAGAAAATTAAGACTTTTGTTATCGTATTTTTTTTTTAAATTTCGGAAATTAATTTCGACTTATTTTCGAATCAGTGCTACATTAATTCGAAAATGCTTTGGGGCAATTTCATTACCAGTTCAGACTCATCTCATAACTACTTTCTATTGAGTTGTGAATTGAGTTCAGAATAAAACTAGGAATAACAGCGGTAGTGGGTTTTTGACCAGTTGAGGCATATTTCTAAACTTCCGAATCAGTAAATGATAGTTCAAAAAGGTATTTTATATATTTTTTTACTTCAGTTATAAAATATTTCTTATATTCTACAGTTATATAAGTAAGAAACAAGCTTTCATGAGTATGTTTTCGGGGTATTTCAGTCATTTCTTAGAAAAACGAATTTTTTCGAAATCAGCTTTGACAGTATTTCAGAAGCACTTTAAAAAAAAATCTCGTTACTGGTTAAGGGATAATTCGGCACTACTTCTTAATGAGTTAAGAACGGTTCGAAAGTAATGAGTAGCTGATTTGGTGAATATGTTAGGGTAGCTTCGGAATAAACTTAAAAATATGTAAGTTTATCACCGGAGTAGTTCGTAACTAGTTATTTTAAGACCATTAAGATACTAATTTCAGCACCATTTTTGTATAATTTTGCAATAAACAAAAGATTATTTAAAGATTATTTTGCATATATGTACTTCAGTAACAAGACTAGTTCAGAACTACTCAGTATTCTAGACAGAAACTGGTTTGAAACTAGTTTGTAAGTTTTTTTACCAAACTGTTTCATCTACCTTTCGAAACTAATACAGCGTGTTTTCGGAATGATTTCATTACTAGTTTGAGACTGATTCAGGGACTATTAGCATTCCTAAAGGCATATTTTGATACAAATTGAGAGCTTTTTTTTGTAAACCGTTTTAGAACTGGTTTAGCACTAGTTTAAGATATTTTCGGGTTGCTTTCGAATCGATACAAAAATTTTTGGATCTAATTTAGGTCCAGAAAAAAAAGATTTTGTAACTTTAACTCACTTTTTTTTTGCACTCAAAATTGAAAAGTCACCGAAGTTAACCGAAGCAAAAATATGTGTGTAATTCAGCATAAATAAAAATTAATTTCATTTTGCATGTATGCATTTGTCAGATATTTAGAGATGAACATGCAAATGCAATGACTTGACAGTGATGGTATTTTGATAGTACAACAGACACACTCACACACAGATATAAATGAACTATCATTCACAACCACATCCATGTAACATCTTTGTGTTTGCACAGGCACAGGCGGAAGAAAGGCTTTTCATAGTTTTTTGCCAGAGCAAATGCATTTTAGACACAATTTTCGCCAGTGTCACAGTAGAGGAGACAAATAAATAAATAAATTTATATATGTACGAGTATATGCATGAATATATGCATGTATGTATGTATGCATGTACGTTTTAATGTCATTGTATGCATAACTGTTAGTTTAAATAAGCAAATAAAAATATATATTTTATTTGACTGCTGCTGCTACTGTCAGTTCATAACCGTTTGCCATTTTTGCGCTGATTGCCTGGTGAGCGAGGGAGGGCGGAAAATGGAAATACAACAAAAAAAAAAAAAATAAGGGAAGCAAAAATTGAACTAACTAAAATGTATATATATTTGCAACTACAAATGCAATTTCCATTACGGGCAGGCCAAAAAGGGTACAAAGGATAGGATATGCGCGACAGCGTCAAGCGTGTTGCCCTCACCACTGCTCTCTATCCATTATTTGCAATATCTTTTTTCCCTCTTGCTACCATAGTTTTAGTTGCTCTTTTAGTGATATTAAAAACGTATAAATTTCATTGCTTTCCCCCCTCCCTTTGCGTGTATGTGTGCACTCGTATGTGTGTGTGCAATTTTCGCTTACTAACATTGCAGCTGTAACTGTCACTTTGTATGCACGCGTGTGTGTGTGTATCTTTTTTCTTTGGCTCTTAAAAGAAATGCAAAATATTTTATTGTGCTGACAACTAGAAAACCCATTAAAATACCAGAAATAACTGTGCAAAAATATAAAGTGGAGCTAGTAGGAGCTGAAAGGGTGTATACCTTACACGAAATAGTATTATTATTTTAGTTTATTTAATTTAATCTTATTTTAATTTATTTTATTCTTATTTATTTTTATTTTTTTATTTTATTTCATTTTATTTTATTTTAATTTATTTTATCTCATATTTTCTAATTTTATTTTATTTTGTTTTACTTAAATTAATTTTTTTATTTTACTTTATTTTGCTTTTTTTATTTTTATTTTTATTTTTTTTTTTTAATTTTTTTTTAATTTAATTTAATTTTTTTCTATATATTTTTTAGTTAATTTTTTTTTAATTTTTCTTTTTTTTTTCTTTTAACATTTTTATTTAATTTTTTTTAAATTAGTTCTTTTTTTTTCATATTTTTTTTTTATTTTTTTATTTTGTTCATTTTTTTTTTAATTTTTTTAATTTCTTTATTTATTCCTTTATTTTATGTTATTTTATTTTAATTAATTTATTTTATTTTATTTTACTTTATTTAATTTTTTTTATATATTTTTTTATTATTTTATTTTCATTTTTATTTAATTCTAAATTTTTTTACTTTTAATTTATTTAATTAAAATTTATTTTATTTTATTTTATTTTGTTTGGCTTTATTTTATTTTATTTTATTTTATTTATTTTATTTTATTTTGTTCTATTTTATTTTTTTATTCTATTCTATTTTATACTTGTTATTATTTTTTTTTATTAATTTTTATATATATATATTTTTTTTTATACTTTTTTTAATTTAATTTTATTTTATTTTATTTATCTAGTTATATTTTACGTTTAATTTTAATTTCATCATCATGTAGGTTATAAAAAAGGGGAAATTATGCACCGTGGTTGGTGGGAGGCCTGGTCTCACTGCAATCCAAAGATAATTGCGCAGGCGGAGCGTGTGCATATAATAATCTCGTATCTAATAGTGGCTTCTAAGCAGCAACTAAAAGGGGTCAAAAGGGGCAATAAAATATAAAAATCGCTAAATAAGTAAAATATAGTGGATATAGATATATATTTTGATATACAAACATACGTATGTATCTGTGTGTGATATGTCCCACGACATACTACACTGCGAGCTGTTAACATTCTAGCAGCGCATAGCAAGCAACGCAACATTTAAATCCTGCAATATACACTTATTTATCTATACATAAATATGTCGAGGCGCTTTAATGTGGGCACAAACATTCAAAGCGCGTGGGTAGAGTGCTGTATTCACATATTTTACATAAATATGTATGTGTTCACTTGCGCAGCAAAATCGAGCTCACATATCATTTGTCAGCGCATTAAAGCAAAAAAAAAAAAAAATAAAAAATAAAAAAATAAATGGTAAAATAATAGTAAGAGCAGTGACAACATTGGTGGTCCTTGCATGTCCTTCGCACATTAAAGCGCTAAAAGTGGCATTTAGAAAAAATGTACATGATGTATGTTAGATACATATATATATATATATATTACATACATATGTGCTGAAGTTATTCACTGCCACTAAATACTTATTATATATGTATTGGATGTCAACACTATTATTGCAAATGCCAAATAAACTATATTGGTTTCTGTTATATAGGCACACGTATATATAAATAAAAGTGCAGAATTTTTAAAATAAATCTAGAAAAAGGCGATTTGTTTATATATTTTTTGCTCCAATGAAATCTTTTGCAGAAAGGATGGCATTATGCGATGGCCTTTCCCGAGTAGCCGCATGTTTTTTGGTATAAGTGGCCTTAAAGGACTAAAATTCATATCAGAGAGAACTAGTTTCTGTGTTTATAAATAATAAATTCCACATAAAATAATTTCGTTGAACATTTTAGACCGTTATCTCATTTAGTATTGACTTTTTCGATTCTTCTTTAGAAAATTATGAATAAAATTGGTATTTTGAGGTAGGTAAAGGGGTAAAAAATTCTCGAAAATAAGTTACAGAAAGCCTTTCTGCAGGTTACTGAGGAAAATAATATATTTCCGTAAATGAAAATTATTACAATAGTCTCGAAATTCGATCCGAATTCCTAACATCGACCTGGATCACAAAACTTGAACACCTACCCTCTGAGAACTCTTGTCAACTAACCGTCGTCAGAGAAACAACAAGAAGAAGAACTAATACGATGTGAAGTGAGTGATACCGAGGGTTGAGGTGGGATGCGAGATGCATTTGCAGACAAAAAAAAAAAAAAAAGCAAAAACAAAAGGATCAAGAAATACAAGAGTAAGAAGGCATGAGAAACTCACTTACTGAGGAAATACTCGAAAATTCTATGAAAAGATATAGTGTATGTCAAACGGTATTAAACCGCAGCATACTCATATATATGCAGGAACCAGAGGGGGGATCTGGAGATCTATATTCAGTTCAGATTGATTTATTTATAGCAATTAGCGACCTGAAGAAGACAAGAAAGCTGTTAATCTACCGGCTAAGGAATTTAAATATTTGAAATAAAGTGAAAAAATGCTGACATCCGTTTTTTTCTTCAAAATTTGTCAGGATGAAAGCTTGCCCGACGATTGAAAACAGAGTGTGATTCGTTCAATCCACAGGAAAGCAGATCCCATAGTCTACGTCAATAATCGTGGCATAGCCCCCCCCCCATAATTAGCGCATACAAAGCATTATCGAACGTATTGGGTGCCAACGAACTGGTTAGACCTTGTCGGTGTTTCCTCAGACTTGGTAGAATCGTCGTTGGTCAGCTTTTCGTCATGCGTCGAATTCTGTAAAATATTTTTAAGAAACGAGTCGACAAACAACGCTGTAAACCGATGCTGAACAACGCTAAGAACTTCGTCGATTTCGATGTTCATGAAATGGTATAGTAAATATGGTCTGAAGTGTGTAAGTACCAGAAGGAGCAGAGATAGACCCACCGAAATTTATACCGATCGTTAGTTGATTTGGCCATGTCCGTCTGCTGTTGTTGTTGTTGTTGTAGCGGTTGCTAACCCCGCTTAGGGTCAGATAGATCCAGTCTTAATCATCGAGATCATTTGACGGAAGGCGCAGGAAACCTGATGTTTCAATGAAAGCGTACCAGAGGAAGAGGGGTGTCAGATGAGTCGGCTTGAGTGGGCATGCAAAGAGGTGGTTAGTTTCGTGCGGGGATTCGTTGTATATGGGACATACATTGAGTATGTCAAGATCGAGTTTTGATAGGTAAGAAGTTGAGCCTTTTACAATAACCAGACCTTAATTCACATAATTTAATTGTGCCAATGTTACGCCTGTCTCTCTAGGCAGCTCGAGCTCTTGTTCTACAATGGGTGGTGACTGGATTCCCAGAACATCATTCACAGTAAAAAAGTTCACAAAGGTTTTAACGGACTCCCGGTGAAAGGCGTTTAAAGCTTGTCGGTATGCCGTCGTGTCCAGCGGTTTTTAGCGGTACTCCCTTCTTGATGTGTCTAAGGTGAGGTTCGGTTTCTAATAGGTGTCTGATGGGGTGATCCCTGCGGTAGCATCCCAGCAGGTAGAAGGTTTACTATCACGGTCCTTAGGGCGATGTTTTGACATTCTTGTAACTTCTTCAACTGCGTCTCGCTAGCCCCCGGCGTCCAAATCGGAGCAGCATACTTTGCGACTGGCCGACCGATTTGATGAAAAAATAAAAGCTTAAACATAAATAAATAACAAGGAAAAAAACTTCCGAAAAAAACTCAGAGCGCAAACCGATTTCACTGCAAAATGAAAAAAAAAGAATCAAGGAAAAACGAAAATTTTTAAGTGCTGCAGCATTTTTTAGGGACAGGTAGTAAATGAGCACTCACACACACACACACACGCTTAAAATTATTGCTTATTGCACATACCACAAATAAAGAAGAAGAAGAAGAAGAATGGGACTGCAAGTAATTCACAGTGGCAAATGAAGTCAGCGAACCAAAGCAAATTGCTTTGATTTTTTGACTCACAAATCACCGAAGCTTGAAGCGGAGTATGTGCCGGAAGAGTGCGGAAACGGAAACTAGTGAAAGAATTAGCAGCAGGCAATGGATGACCACATATAGAGCAGCGCAGCGCTTTTAATATATATATATATATGTGTGTGTGTGTAGAGGTCTTTCCTCTTTTTTTCTTTTCTGTGGGCGTCAAATCGACTTTGGTGGCGCTTGTGCCCGCCCACTTGCAGTCAATGGCAAGCGAAGTTTGGCGTGTGGCATATTGCATGTTGCACGTACCAACACAGCATCGAGCGGTGCGCTTGTGGGCGGTCGACTATCTGACTACACGAGCATCTGCAGCAGCGTATTGTAGTGAGGTCAGTGCAGCATAAAGAGAAGTGTTGTTGTTTGGTGAGAGTTGGATGGTGAATTATTGTTCAAAAACGACGTCTTCCATTATAATTGTACAACGGAAGCATGAAATTCGATATTCCAGACCAATTTTACAGTAGAATACTCTTAATGAAAAGTTATTGAAATCGGAGAACGTTTAATTATATCCCCCATATAAAAAATGGTTCAAAAATGGTATTTTTGGTTATAACTCAGATAATTGTGTAGCTACAGATGTGAAATTTAACATTTCATGTATTTATGATTAACTAAACGCTGACCAGAAAAAATAATGAAATCGAACGAGCAAACCATATATCTCTCATACAAATGTTCTTTCGAAAACGGAGTTTCAGCTCATAACACGGGTTGTGGGGCAGCTAGAAGGGTGAGTTTCGGTATTCCTCAATATATTAAGGGTAAAATTCTAACAGAGAAAGATTACTGAAATCGTATAACTGTAAAATAGATCACCCATATCTCTTATTGCTCAAAAATGGTATTTTAGGCTATAACTTTGATGATTGAGGAAATAGAAATGAGAATTTCGGTAGTACAATTCTGATAGTGAAAAATAATTCAAAAGTAATAACTGAAAATCATCTTCATTACACAACCCATCGTTGAAAAAATAATTTTTAGCCCATAACTCGAAAAATTTCACAGCTAGAGAAGTGAAATTTCGTTTACCTCAACAGATCAATGTTGAATTATTTGTATGGGAGTTATATCTTATTATATAAAACGACCTCGAAATACATTTTTGCAATTTGAAAAAATTTCAAAAAATAAAATTTCAGTTTCTCATTTACTGAAAAGACAAAAACTTTAATATTTCTTAAGAAGCTCGCAACTCCACTCTTCTTCCACACAATCTCGCATGGACAAGTTTGAAATGTAGCCAACATTTCCACCAACTTGTCGGCAGCATATACTCGTACATAGATAGCGTTGCAATGCAACGTGCCACTGCTGCATGCCCCCAAGTGACACAAATACTCTCAACAACTATGTTACCAACTCTAAGTGCGAGTATGAATGGATGAAGCAATGTAGCAGCAACGCTTGAGCTATGCATAGCAGCAATGCGACGAAGGTGAAAATCATTAGGCAACAACAACAACAACAATAATGAAGAAGATGTACCAAAAGCGAACGACAAGCATGACGATGACAAAATTTACATTTGATGGCTTTTTGATTATCTGAATGCCGGAGCAGGATGGCGACGTGATGCAGCATGAGCGGCAGGTGCGGAAGTTGGAGATGAATATCAGAAATGGTTGAGAACATAAGAGAAATGGTGGAGAAAAAGTTATATGAAATAAAAAAAATAAAAAAAATTGAAAAAAAAAAAATAAAAAAATAAAAAAAAAAAAAAAAATTAAAAAAAAAAAAAAAAGTAAAAAAAATAAAATAAAATAAAATGAAATAAAATGAAATAAAATTAAGTAAAATTAAAAAAAAAATAAAATAAAATCAAATAAGATATAAGATATAAAATTAAATTAAATTAAAAAAAACAAATAAAAAAAATAAAAATAAAATAAAAACATAAAATAAAATAAAATTGAATTAAATTAAATTAAATGAAATAAAATTAAATGAAATTTAAAAAAATAAATTAAATTAAAATAATTTTATAAAAAAAAAAAAAAAAAACAATTTAAAAAAAATAATAAAAAAAATAAAAATAAAATTAAATAAAATAAAATAAAATAAAATGAAAAAAATATTAAAAAAAAACAAACAAAAATATTTTAAAATAATTAAATTAAATAAAAATACAAAAGTTAAAAAAAATAAAATAAAATAAAATGAAATTATATAAGAAAAATTAAAAATTATAAAAAAAAGTTTTAAAAAAAAATATGAAAATATAAAAAACGTAAAAAAAATATAAAAAAAATATTACAAAAAAATTTAAATAAAATAGATAAAATATATTATAATAAAAAATTTAAATTGATATAAGAAATTAATCAAATTTTTTTTCCAGGTTTCTATATATTATTTCTTGTAATTTCTGTTGTATCTTACCCATTTACAAATGCCTTACTCTATCCTTTTCTACTCCTATTACATAATATACAAAGGCTTCAACACGAAACTTAATGCAAGAAATGCAGTAGCCAAGTTACGCGGCGCCTAGAGCAATAAAAGCACTAGTTGTAAAAATTAGTTGGCAAGGCGAAAAACACCAGCAACGCGACATGCTGCAATGTCAGTGAATGCTCGCGGCGAATACCAAAACGAATGCCAAGCGATCTAGCGAAGGGTGGTGTAAAAGACAAAAAAAAGGATTAAATTTAAGAAAAATCCACTTTTTCTACTACTTTACATTTTCTCTGAGTGCCGACAGCTGGGCAGGAGCAAAAATAGTATAACAGTAGTTTTGTGAAATGCTACTTGTGACCGCAAACTTGAATTGCATGTGACTTGGATAATAATTCATTTTGGATTTGAATGTGTCAACGCGGTTCGTTTCCATGGTGGTGTTGTTCCAGAAAGTGTGAGAGAGGCAGAGATAGAAAGTGTGAGAGGAAAAGAGAGCGGATTTAGAAAGTCTCTCTCTTGGGTTTAACTGCCTAAACTTCATGCGGAGAGCCTTAAGAATTTTTTAGGCAAAAATTCTGAGCAGAAATTATCTTAGAAGAAAAATTTTTATGTTTCAGAGCTCACCAAAGATAGTATGAGGAACGCGATTTGAGTATTACAAAAGAGAGTTTTAGTCTGCTCTCATTGTTAGTAGAATGAACAGCCAAAAATAAACGATGTGACTGCGACTGGAGGATATTCCACCAAACTACTTGTACAGCGATCAATACAATACCAGAAAGATCTTTCAACCAAATTCCTCCTCGGTAACCAAACTGGTACTAAAAGGAGACATAAGTTGGCTCAACTAGATGATTATTGAGCTCATTTTGTCCGAAAACTTCTTGTCATCCCTGAGTTGGAGTTTTTCCAGGATCTCAAGTACATCTCTTTCCCACGCCGATGGGAATAGACAAAATTTGAATGCTCTGATTTGTCTAGGTTCAAGGAGCATGACTCGCTAGCGGATACAACAGATCTAATTATAAAATCTCATTGTTTTCTGTTTCCCAGGTCAAATACTCTCACAGTTGTGTTGTCTGTTCTCTATTCAGCCTTTTTTGTCTTAACATTTCTGGTCATCCTCATGCGTTGAAGTTTTTCCAGGATCACGGGTACTTCTGTTTCCCAGACCGATGGATTTAGACAATATTCGAGGGCGCTGAAAGATCTAGCTTCAAGCTACCCTGCTCTCTAGCGGTGCCAAATCAATTAAATATTGCAGAATCAATTAAATATAGAAGAATTTTCCAAGCTAAAATTGGAACAATGTGCAGTGGGGAACCTCTTCCAAGGTTTTTCTTTACTATGTTACGAGATGTGGTATTCAAGAAGAAAAGTAATACTATCAATGGAGAAATCATCAGAAGCTGGGAGTATACTGTGGTGAACTTTTATCTAGGTTGGACGGTCTACGTGGTAGGTCGTCTCCAAGATCTGCTCAAATTTCAGATATTTTAAGAGATTTCTGTTTCAATGGTGAAAATTCAGGGTATACAGTGGACGAACTACCTCCGAGGAGTCACTCTAGATACTACGTACTACTTCAGGGGCTCATTTGAAGCCTGGATTGAACCCCCTGCGTATAGGGGGTATAGGGGCTCAAGAATTTAACCACGGTAAGGCATGCCTGTCGTAGGAGGCGACTAAAATTCAATAGTTCCCGCGGAAGTCGGGTCTTTATACCGGAACGACGCGGATTTTTATCTGGCCAAGGAAAGTTACTCCCGCAATATTCTCCGAAGACCAATTTGGGGAATTTTTCTACGGTAACAAAAACAACAACAACAAGCCTGGATTGAACCGTCAAAGCTTAGTTCGTCTAAGACCATAAAGCGCCAACTTATATTGCTTGCTCGGGACGAAGTTCCGAAACTCTTTTTGCGCATTACTGCCGTAACTCTCTAAAACTCAGTTGGCATTGAATTGGATCCTAACACCTTCCACCTCACTGCTCCGCTTCTACGAAACCACGAACGTTCGCATGAGAAGGACATTTATCGCACTCAAAACAAGTTCAATACCCAACTTTGCAATTGCAGAATTCACTTGCATATACTTTCCATAATTGCTTCACCCTCTAGCACCGCTGGCTCTGAACAATTTTTCAGAATTTATTTCCAAAACAAACATGATGGAGAGTCGTTGTGTTTGAATTGTCCAACATAATCGCACAATAATGAAGCCATTGGCAAATAAATTTACGAGCTTCTCTTCGATATGAGCTACATGCATACGGTAATAGCTTTTCGAACACACGCACTCACACACACACACACATACGTCCAGGCCAGCACACAGGCAGAGACGTAGCAAATAAAAGGGAGCTTTCGCACTAATTTCACTGCCGAAAACGAATGCAGTGGCGAAGCGAAAATTATGAATGCAATCAATGACCAAACAAAGCCAATGGACGGACGAGCGAAGAGAGAGAGCAGAAGAGAAGAGGAATGGAGTAGTGGCCACCAAACAACCAACCAAGCCTGAGCGTATGTGACTCATGCTGAGCGCTAGTGGGAGAGGAGAACAAATGCAAACACATAAATAAATTGCGTGAGCCGAGTATGGAGCAGCGCAACGTCAGGACGCCAGACAGTTAGCAATGCAACAACAACAATAAGCAAAGAAAAAAGACACGTATACACACATACATACCGACATACATACATATGTATATGAAGCATTAATATGCGCATAAGCAACAGCAAGCATTTAAAGCAAACAACAACAACAAAAGCAACAACAGTAGCAACAGCAGCACGTAATCTGACAGCCGCTGTTGTTGCTACAAACTGGCTGGGGCGAGTGCTGCTGGCGGCATGCGTGCAAATTCTGCAGTAAACGACATTTTTTGTAGGCTGCGTCGAATGAGTTTGGCTATTTTCGCAAAATTAAGCGTACTAGAGCAAAAACAACAACAACAACAGCAACATATATTAAAGCAGTAAGCGAGAAGTATGCAGAAAAGCAATTACAATAACAACACTGAAGTGATGAATATACCAGCATAATCGATAAAAACGGTTGGAATATTTACAGCTACTGTTGTTATTGTTGTTGTTGTTCTTGGTTTGTTATGCTATGCTCATGCGGTCCAACCCGGGTCTCTTTTATTGTAGGCTAGCCATGGCTGGCCATACCAAAATGGTTGTTATTACGGTCTCATTCAACAAGTTTGGGCTTGCAAAAGCTGGATCTTACATACATACCCACATACATATGCATATAAAGAATGTTGTTTGAGTAAGAAGATTTTGCTGCAATCAACTCTTGAATATACAAAGACAGTTCAGATGAGTCGAAAGTAAGTTACTTAGGCATACTGTTGGTCTGAAAACCTTTCTTTCGGGAAATCCTCATGTACTGAGACCAAAGAGTTTTCTTTAAAGCTACACAAACACTTCTCTTGGAGGGGCAGCCCCATTTGGGATGCTTTCTGTGAAAGAGTCAGTCTTGTGACTCCATCTCTCATACATTAGTTTAAGTTAGGTTAAGCTGAATTGGCTGATCTCACAAGAAGATTCTACATAGTCGTACAAGACAAGTACGTCTCGATGCCACAAAGACAGAAATCTGTAAAACCACTCTTTATACGGTTAGCCGCTGATTGCTGGACACAAATCTGCTAAATTTTTCGTGTTGTGATACGAGAATTTTCAGTCTCAGTTTCGCAAATGCTGGTTAGTTCCCCAAAAAATTTCCACAGTGGGGATCCAGCAGAATCCAAAGCCCTACTGCTTGAGTACCTGATGGATAATGTTCAGTCAGGGCTCAGACCATGACCTTCCGTAGTCAATTTTAGAGTTGAGGAGTCTCACTACCACTTTCTTGAAAGTGCTGGCCTAGCGCTGGTTGAAATAATTCAAGGCTCACCAGTTCAGAAGTAGCACCCAGCAACACTTTGACCGGCACTCGATGGAGTAACAGGCGAGCTACCGCCGTTCGCTCCAGAAGGAATATTTGTTGGAAGTTTCATTTTCACTGGCCTCCAAGAGCAGTATGGAGAATATAGAGTTAACTCAGACAACTTGTTGGAATATCCGTCTTACTATTTGGAAAAATAGTTTTGAAAATTCTATAACCTTGAGATCTTCCTTCTTCTGCCGAATGCGGTCACCTCTTGGCAAGCAAATTCAAATACAAACTTGAAATAAAAAGCTACTCATTAAAGTCAATCAGCTGCTCGGAGGTAGCATGGAGAAAGTGCTAAAAGGAACCTTTTCTTGCTTATTTTTGGCCATTTGCCATGAATTAATTAGCCCGTGTGTGCCACTAAGCGTTATTCCGATGGTGAGCTCTTCTCTAGACAAAATTTCTTTGGCATCTCGGATATTACCCCACGATACTAGTCTCAAATCGCCTATCCACTCCTCGAATGCCTGGTTTTAGCTCCTCAGCCATCGCGGTTTAACCAAAAGTTTCCATTAGCATATCCACCTACCATCTTTATCCCCGACTAGTTAATTCTTGTTTACATTCTGTATGCGCCGAGCTCTGTATAGCAAAGTTGATCTTCTCAATGAGCTGAAGAGTCTTTTTTGGGCTGCCATTAAGTTAGTAATTTCTTCAGTGCTTCCATTTGGTTTTTTGATATCTGCGAAACTTTTGTAGGGAGCCTCGAAGAACGGAGCTTACGGTAGAAAAGCTTCCACGGTGAATACCATAGCTGGAGGACGGATAAACTGGGCCAGAAAAAGGGAAACTTTCATTCTGTGGTTAAATGGAGGCAGATTTCGGTCACGCTTGGTATTGGCATGCTACTGTGAACTAATAACAAGAAGAAGCATACTTGAGTGGGCCGAAGAAGAAGCATACTCATTTGGATTTCGGGATGGACACGAAGTTTTTTTCACTTGGAAATATCGAGAAACGAAAAAGATTTGCTTTTCCTCAATTTGCCATGTGTGTATATATGTATATTCTCTCTCCAGCACTTCTTCTTGTCTTTTGAAAATTTTCAAAAATATTTTTCTTTGAAACCCCTTTCAAATTCCATTGATTACATAAACCGATTTGTTTAGTTGATTTATTTTCACAATAAACTTCTGTTCAAAATCTTAACGAGTTTCGTTAAAAATGGAAGGAAAATGCAATAACGGTTTGCGTATTTATTTATAAACAAGCGCAGGTATGCTATACGGTACATATGTATGAGTGTATGTGTTTATATGTCATTATTTGCTATGTCACATGTCAATGGTTGAGCGCAGTAATGCAAATATATACCTAGATATTGTAAATATATAAATAGAAAACGATTTTGTGTACAAAATTCAAGTGAATTCGTAGTGAAACAATTTGAAATGAAAGAAATTGAGAGAAGAAGAAGAGCGTAGCGTCAAATGAGTTGAGCTGAGTAAGTTTCTTACATGTCTGTGTGTATGATTGCTTGTCAGAAAACAGATAACAACAAATCTTAAGAGGAACTATATATGGAAGACTTGAAAAAGTAGAAAATTCAATGGAAAGAGGAATACAAATAAATTGCAATAAAGTGAACAACAATATTTGCGAGAACAAACGAACACAATGTCACAGAGCAAAGTAAAATACTGGCACACATACACACACACACATATATATATATATATATATATATATATATATATACATAGATCGGTCAAAC